>CM034001.1:4260156-4433972 GCA_019603395.1 Cyrtorhinus lividipennis
AGAGGACTATTCAGACTGCGTCATTCCGTTCCCTCGAGGCATCCAGGTACAAGGTAGTAATTGGCCAAAACTACCCACCGATCCGAAAGCAGGGTTGAAATCCAATAAACGCGAAGCCTCTTGCGAATCCCGAACGTGCTGTAGTGTATCAATAATGCGAGCTTCCAACCTCCGCAAAATCGATAGGTTTGGGCCCATCTCTGATGGTGATTGACTTGAAAGCAGTAAACGGTTTTATACCCGCTGATACGGAAGCCTATAATACGGTTGTACGGGCGTTTCGTGGCCGTTCAGCAGGTACCTAATTTGAAAGGTTATTCTCTGTTTACAAGGAACGTTCAACAGTAGATGCATTGGAATAAGGCTTTAACCTGCGGGGCGATACATGCTGCTACTTTACGTAGGCATGGAGCCCCAACAGAATATCAATTGCTTCAGGTACCAGAACTCTACGCGGAAAAGGTTGATACCCTTAAAACTTACCGTCCGACTCATTCATTCGATTAAAATTAATTTGATGCATAAATTTCATAATTCAATTTACTACTCCCTAACCGTTATGTTAGTTCGCTCCTAGTACGTTTCACAGAGTTCCGAACCCAAAACTGAGATAGCACTTAAGTGCTGTTGCGGAGAGGTTTTTCCTATTCAAATAGGAGTCTGGGTCAGTTTCGGGTTTCTATTTTAATATGATTTCCATCAATCGCCCATTATAAATCTCGAAAATCCTCTCCTCTCCTGAGATGAAGCTCTGAAGATCACGTAGAGTTGTAGGTCTCGTTATTACCTCAGCCGACATCTATTCTGAAATGTTCGCTCACAACTGATTCAGGGTCACTGCTGTCCTCAGAAACAATAGAGTCTAAAAGCTCGTCCGTTCCTCACACTCGATTCATTTTTTCAAAGGACGTGGAAAACTATGAATTACCAACGAACGAAAGAAGTGTGACCAGAAGTGGTAAAAAGCACTACGAACGACTAAAATGGCACAGCGCACGCCCTCACAAGAAGTTCTTCAGTTCTTCATCAGAAACCTTGAAACTTACTCACATTTTTGCTTATTAAAGAAACATACGAAATCAATACGTTTTTCAAATCTTGTTCCCTCGTAAAAATTCACAGCTCATTTCATCCGCACGCGGGTCTGGCAATTGGAATTCGCGGTTGGAATCTCACATCAAGTACCCCAACAAAATCTTCATGGAATCAACTTGACAGAAATGTAGCGTAAAATAGCCGTTGTAATAAGAACCTGATTTAATTGGAGAGACAGAAACCCTACCCCCTTTTTCAAAACCATTTGTTTCTAAAGGGGAAAAAACTTTATTTTAATTAATTTCATTTAGTTTGTTACTGGAGAAAGAGCTCGTCAGAGAGAAATCTGCAAAATTAATTTTAGCTGCGATTTACGCAATAATCCTCTTCCATTTTGAGAGTACGCGATTTAAACCACGGTTTCTCGTTTTGGAGAATATTCCTGTCTAATGGAAATTACATTACGAATAAAGGGGCTAATATGAACACTTTGCTCTCCTCATATTATGACTTAAATTTTCTGTCAGAAATTTACTTTGTTTTTGTTTATTGTCCGTATGAACACACTTATGATGCGCTTCTTTGTTGCAGGTAAGAGACGGATAACATGTGATGATTTAATTTGCGTAAGTGCTCTATCATTAAGGCTTGCTAATAAAAAAAGGGATTAATTGAGTTTCAATTCTCTTTGTAGTGACTCGATCAAACCGCCTCCAGCTTCGGTCTCAGCGCTTGAAAAACAAACGTAACAATAATAGTAGCCCACTTCCCAATCTAAACCCGTGACCGTGAACTTCTGTCGGAGTTGTAATTGAGTGGAAATAGGATCTTGGAGTCCGCGAGGGTCGTTACACTCTCCCAAGGCTCAATTCGGACGAATGACGGAGTTCGTTTCTAAATGATGACGAGTCTCAAGGTTGCCGGATTACTTTTTCATACGGCACGGAGCGATTTTGGTGCTTCGCGGAGTCGAAAATGATTTTTCCGTTTTCAACCGCTGATGTCGTTAACGACAATTTTACTCACGATCACAAATGCGGTTCTGCAGATTTTGATAAGCTGCGTATGTGACTAGTAACGCCTGCGAATAATTCCCACGGATTACCTTGAACATTCAGGCCTACGTGGAGATGTACAATGCCCTTGGGATGTGCACTTCATTCGCATTCAGCCCTGATCACTCAGGATAACTATCATGTTCTACCACAGTAAAAGTACTAATGATAAAACCAGGGTTGAGGGGACCATGTGCAGTTAGCGACTGGACACTTGAAGGAAGAACGAAACACGTCGATTTACATTTTTATTCTTTTATGAGAAGACGTATGTAGATCGAGATTACAATTTCAACTCTCAATACCCGGATGGGGATCGTAACTGAAAAAAATCACGATTTGAGGAAATCTTTTAATTTTGTTAACCGGTTTTTCTAGAATTCATTCTGATTATCGATATTACAAGTCATTTGAGAAAAATTTAGAGGAAAAACTTATCTTGAGCAATTTATTCGACCAAATCAGTTCGAGAGTTTACGTAATTTTTATCCAAATTTCTATCCTCCAAACTTTGGAGAAAACAGGATTTTCTAGGGAACTGAGAAAACTGCCGATTCAGGACAGTGAACCCTATAAGGGACAAAATCGGCATATCTTAAATATATTTTTCCCGGTAATTTCTCTTTCTGTGGACCTCAATTGTGATTTCATGATGAGAAACTATAACATTTTTTGTCATTATCATGGGTTTTAGTGCAGTGTATCCTGGAGGATACATTTTCCGGTTTTCGAGAGCCTTATGACCGAATCCCACTGCGTATAGTATTCAGTTCTCGAGATGCAAGGTCTGTATCCCATATATACGTTGCCCGGTTTCAAGGCACAGGGTATGTGTCCCACAGGATATATTATCCGTTAAGAGGTGCTAAACAGGAAACATCACGCTGATTCACTAAGTAATATTATTATCAGCAATGATTTTAAACAAATAGTTTGGTGTATTTTCTCAGACTTTTTATTTTATACGATGTAGGTTCGATATCCGACAAGTCGGTCTGCCGCCTGGGCCAAAAGAGTGCTCCCAAAACTGCCCCTAATGTTGGTTAAAATAGTTTATCGAGATTTCCGATTATCTGAGCGTGTAGGGTATCATTTCTCTCCGATCTTGTGGCGCTAAATCGATTGAAATAAGTTTTGGACCTACGCAAACGGAAGCGAGATATTGGTTTAAAAAAATGATTCTAGGTAGGCGATTTTTCTCTATCTGTCTACTTAATATTGTCATTTTGGAATGATAAATATTGTGGAATCATTTTTCAGCGTTTTTTTGTGGCCTGTTTTACTGAAATTACCGTAGGGCTTTTATTTGCACTGTACATTCAAACTCGAGTACGGTTAACAGAATACGTTGAATTTCCTGTCATAACGCCTGGAATAATCTTGTTAGTTGTGTAGAACTAGAAGGTCTGACAAGTAAATGTTGACAAGCAGTTAAATAAGTTGGTGGATTGTGAAGCTATAGATACGATAGGTACAATATAGAGCTCAAGCACAAAATATTTTCCTCTAATACGTATTAGCAGAAATCAAGTTGATTAATCCGCTGTTTCAATGACTTTTTGGTGTATTTTACATACCACATTTTACATACATTTGGGTCCTGCATTAACCAATTCCAACATTTTCCTGCAGTGTACCAGATGAACACTATACAAGAATTATGGCCAAACATTAATGTCGGCTCCTCGTTAATTGAGGAGAATGTGAATGGCCTAATTAGTAATTCTGTAAATTGAAAATTACTTGTAGAGCAGTAGGAGTGTGATTGGCCAGCGCAAGCGTTTCACCCTGTATATCTGTGACTCCGTAAGATCGACGGAAAAGTTTGACTGATCGGAAAATTCCGGTAGAAACGAAAAGAGAAATAGTAATATTCCAAGATGCCTAGTGATATCGCCTTCAGGCCGTGGTGAGCAACAAAGCGGTACTTTCACTGGTTCTTCTAGAAAATGACCAAACCAACCGGATCATGGGGGTCTTTTAGGCAAACGGTACGACACTGTGGCTAATCTGACAATGGTGAAACCGCATAAGGACCATATAACCTGAGCGAAAGCAGCGTCACAATGGGCGAACGAAGACAAATGTTGAGAGGTTGCTCAATCGTAAACATCGTTGCGGGAGCATATGATTCGAAGTTCGTCGTGGATGAGCGTGTCCTGTCATTCGGCTTTCGTGCTGTGGCTGCATCTTCCTACAGGACACCGACAGCACTGAATCTGTGGTTGAAACACCACAGAGACTTTCACCACGTTAAAGATCCTTTAGAAATCATTCCATACACAGGCGACCCTCTCTCTCTCTCGCAATCAGATGAGTAGTTTTGCGAATGGACAGCCTCCCAAGGGAAACGTACTTTTCATGACGCGGTTCACCTACCTACGTTCCACAATCGAGACCAAACGAGAAATCTCGAACAGGCGAAAGAAAACCCTATCACTCCATCAACAATAATTCGTCAACCGGCAAAAGATCTGTATGAATTTTTCATGCGGAAAGTCGCCACCGCTTCGTCGGTAGAACGAGGTTATTCTTTCTCTCTCGGTTAAAACAATAACGGCCGAACTCGCTCCCTTCACCTTCGCCAATCCAAACGGAATCAGTGATCACAACAGAACCTAATTGAGTAGATGAAAACGACCGGATTAAAATGTACAGTGTAGGTATTTGATTCGAACGAGAACTCATCACCTCGTTCATGTATACGAAGTCGTATTAGGCAGTTGAACAAACAACACAACTTTTAACTGGATGAATATACGTGCCTCGGTGGGGCTGTATCTCGGCGGAGAGGAATCAGAAAAACATCGGCTGTGGCCATTCCTGACCTGAAAGAGGTACATTTATCGGAGTTGCATAAAAGATGAATTTTACTGTTAAAAAATGAGAACAAACGCGGCTCGTTATTGGAATTTCACAAAACCCTGTTGAAATACGGAATTACTGATTCGTAAAGAATACGGCAAAACGTGCAGTGACGAGTACAAAGCGTTTTTTGTCACTAGAACAAGAAAACAACAATATTGAACTACAAAAAAATAACACTTGCCAACTCCTCTAAAGTGTTAATTGTTCTTGAATGGATCTTGCTGGTAATCGTGACTTTGAGGCCACCTGAGATCATATATACACGTTTTGAAGGCGCGAAAGGTTTGGAATCTATCCCAATTAGTTCAGTACTGTTATGTTTTTATTATTATTATTTTTTTTTTTTAATAATTTTTTTTTTTAATTTTAACCCATATTTTTATGAATTAAGAGAAATTTGATAACTCATTCCTGACCTACCAGCTGAGTATTAAAATTTGCTGGAAAAAATCATCAAAACCGAAGCATTTCAATTCATCCACAACGGTTTGTTATTCCTATGAGCAAGAGTATGGAGAAAAAAAATTGAGTGTCGAGAACTCTTCCAATACGTCGGTAGGTACCCATTTTGATCCACCCACCGGTGGGCACCGGTTGGTATGGGACCCATTTCAATGGATTCAGCATTTCAAGTTAAATGGAAAATGAATGGATGAATTTCTTTTTTTTAAAGCTCAATTTAGGTTTTTTGTTGGCATTGTATAATAAAAACTCCAGGTTGTAACACGATGGCGAAATATTCGTTCGCCTAATTCCCAAAAAGTCACGAAAATCGAGTTTCACAAAACTAAATAGGTTCGAGGACTAACTAAAGCTGGAGAAGGGTCCCTGACCAAAATTTCTAATTTTTAGAAAATTGTCCATTACCATAAGAGGACGCGAACGGTGTACGGACATTTCGGTTTTGGTTAATTAATTATTGAAATTCGTGAAATTCGCAATTAAGTAATAGCTATCAAACAAATTATCAACGACCATCATATAATTTGTGAGAAAATCCTTAAAGAACTTTCATCTCATAGCTTTTGATTCAACTTCATAGGTTTGTTCCTTCATTCGCTTTCAATCCCTTTCTTCGATTTCTCGCTAATATAAAATTTAGTAATTATCAAATAAATCCAATGACGTGCTAAGATTTGGCGAATGAACTAAAAATAGTTCAAAGCAATCTCCGGTCACGGTACTTGGCTGTGACGGTGCTTAGGGTCCTGAAATTGTGACGCGTTGATTGGAAGCATCGACGCTGTTCTTGTTGACCTCGCCTCTAGTTTCGTTGTAGCCCTCAATGAATCCTCCGTGTTTCCAACTGGAAAAAGAGTAAAAGCACCCTGACCTGGTTCGAGCCTTGAAAGCCCTCCGAAGTTCGATTTAGAAGTTTAATTGCTTCCTCGCTAGCGACAAATCTCCTGCACTTCAGGCCCACTTTCATCTCAAAACTTCTAATAAAATCCAAATCTTCCCGTTTTTTAAATCTTGTTCTTTTCCCCTCTTCCAGTTCAAAATAAATGCACGCGAACGTCTGCTTTTTATCTTCATACATAAAGGACGTACGTTTTTACGCGTTCAATCATATAAAAGGGGGACTTTCTCGTGAAGAGCCTAACGAAAGTCGAGTGTCGCGTGTGCTTTCTAAAATGAAGCTGTCAGGGTCAGGTTCTCTCCGAAAAGCGGATGTAAATCCACTCGCCCCCCTGAGTAAATTGCTTTTTTGCCTCTACAAAGTGTTGCTGTACGAAATTACTTATTTGAGACATGAATACCCAGTTCCTGTGACATTGTCGACAAAGGAAATCCATTTTCGTTCCTGTTAGGCTATATTGTTCCAGTGATCAACTTTTCGTTGCCTTACGATTTTGTGCCCCAATACTACCCAACGATCCTGAATTCTGGGTACTTCGTTTAGGAACGAGTGTGAAACTATCCACAATTCTTGCTTCTGGCCTGGCTGCAACTAAGAATAAAAATGCCGGTGTCAAAACGATCCGCTTGGGACAACAACGAGAAAGCTTCTGCTCAACATCCTATTCGGCTTTCACCGTCAAAATCGTTTGACGGAAGAACAATAGGCCGCTCTGATTAAAAGCGTAGGCGTCGGCCGACTGGATGTAACAACCGCCCCTGAGATTCGTGATTGATGCTTGGAACTGGTTCTTCTTGACGGGGACCTTTTTGAGAACAAAACAATGGCATGTTCTCGATGCACCTTTCACTGACAACTTGAGTACGACGAGGGGTCCTGCTGGGATCAGCCGGTTTACTAAGGAGATAAAAACCATCCGACGTATTGGATATTTCATCTTAAAAAGGCGTGAGTAGTGGATCCGCCGCCGAAAATCAGCATCAAAGCATAGTTGCCCCCAGGTTCAGCTAAACACCATGAGAGTGCGCCGATTGGTATATATTATTTGATTAAACGTTCACGATACTGCTAATATTTTTTCACAAATTGACCATTTCAATTCCAAGTAATTGCAAGAGGAAAACATTTAAAATTTGAACAAAATGCAGTTGAAGGGGATGAAAACGCGTCTGCAGTTGTCTTCTTTGTGTTTCAACGGGTCTTTTCCTCCACTATCCTGTCTGTTCTGGCCGCTCAGGCCGAGACGAAATCCCGTAGAACAGTCCATAACTGATATTTTGTTCGAAGACTCCATTTGGGCTTCAACTTGTTCATTTCAGCTCAGCTGTGCAGAACACTGCACATTCCTCCATTTGGTTTATTATTCCTCAGAGCAAGAATAGGGGGAAAACAGTACATGACTAGAATGGAATAGGGGTGTACAGGACTCGTTCCAATACGTTTTTAGGTACCCATTTTAACTCATACCCACTTCCGGAAGGCGCCAGTCGGTCCGGGGCCCATCTCGATGGGTTCAGCGTCCAAAACTTAGTGGGAAATGATCCCTCTTATTGATAAGTAAGAACGTATTTTGACTGTTACTCGCCTCCGGAGAGCGCCATTTCGTCGAGGACCTTTGGAGTCCAAATTTTAGTCAAGAATGACATCTCACATGCCAACCCTAAAATCAATATAAGATCAATATCAAAACCTTTGGCATGATTACATAGGTTGATTATTTTAAGAGTTTTACAAACCAAAACGATATTTTAACTGTGTGGACTGACTGTTCTTTGTGGTGTCCATGGGACGTTTTGAGGTGATTTCGACCCAGACTATTTATCGTTACTCACCAACCTTCCAACTAACGAGACAAATAACAACGAACGGGGATTCCCTGGTTACACGCCCACCATTTTAAATTGATCAGAGAATATCGACGTAAGACACGAGGAATTCTGCGGGTTTTCACACACGCCGAGCACGTCCCTCGTTTCCGGCCGTGCTGTACCATGGTCGAGGGCAATCGGAATTCTTTTCTCACGTGGATTATCACGTCTCGTCGGTAAAAAAAAAAGAGAACGCAACAAAAGCGCAAAACGAGCGCGAGTCCTTTTCAAATATGAAAATAATAACGTATTTGTAATGTTCTTGAAACCTTTAGTCAATCTTTCCTTCATTCTTTTACTCTTCAGTAATCGCGATAAACCGTCTGCAGTGAACTGCGCAATAAGTAAAGGTAACAATAATTTCAGTTCGTATGAATGCGGTTTCCGGATGGGTGATACTGGGCGTGTTATCCTTCGGAAGGATTTCTTTAGAAATCGCCAGACGGTCAAAAGCTCATCTTTCAGTTGGAAGATATTGTCTGGCATCTTTAACAAAAGAAGAAAAGAGAGAATAATGATACATCTAAAGGTTGCGAGTAACAAAAGCGAGATGGATTACGGTTCACCGTATTCGAGGTAGGTAGCCTTACGACGTAATAATTTACATGGATGAAATCATCTCTGGCGGTTATCGTCGATAAAGAGGATTTCCTCTTCTTAACGCGGAGCCAATTGAAGACGTTGGGTAAAAACCTTCATACTTGGCTACAGGCTTGACTCCAGATAGATATAGATAGAACGAAGACTTCAATGGTGTTCACTTTCTTTTATTAGAGGCATGGACTTTGATGAAGTTGGTTGTCGGAAACAGATCAAACTTGTGCAGCATCAAAATTAGAGCCTACCTCGTACTGGCCAATCCTATGAAGCGCAAGGGTAAGTCAATCGGATGTACCCTTGGGTTTAAAATTAATCAATTTTTGTTATCTAATGATTTTGTACATAACTATGAAAGAGGAAAAGGAGATACATACGTCTGGGTATGTCTGGGTGATATATTTTTTTGAAAAGCTACCCGCTGTACGTCAACGTCACAACCCGCGTGAAAAAGTGGAACAACAGCTACATTTGAGACAAAAACGCGAAGAACTACAACCCTTGCCCTCTAGGGCACTGCGCTCTAGAGAACTACTGTAGACAACTGAATGTTTCCTGCCCAAGGTTTTGAGATCTATGTGCACAAGAAGCAAAGAAGATAGGTCTCTCCAGATAAAATACTGACTAAAGCGCAGCTGTGGGCGTTTTTGAAACCAATGATAGTGATAACTTGAAAACAAGGTGGTTTGTCACAACTGTAGTGAGAAGGTTGGCAGTACTGTTGTTTTGCATTGATGACACACGTTTTGAATGTTTGAAGTTGCGCACATTGATAACAGCTAGATTAGATTTCTGTTGTGGTTTGCACCAATGAAAAGCAATGATTAGCGATCAGTTTTTTGTGTTTGGGAGATGTATTACGGGCCCAAATTCATCGACAACTTACGGTACAATACAGGAATAGTGTTTTGTCACAAGGGGACTGTATACAAATGGATTGAAAGATACAACATTTGACGCACAAGTGTTCTAAAGCAGCCTGACGTTGCCCGCCATATTTGATTTTGTACGTCTATGCCAACCTTGTAACGCCTGAAGGGCTCTACAAAACCTTTCATTCATTTTTGGATGATGTTACCATTGCTTAGCCAAGTTCTTCTGCACTGGTGGCCTGGGCTGATGCTTGCCATTTGGCAAATGCTTGTCCCCACTGAAGATTTGGTGTTTGGCAAAAAGTGTAGAAACGACCCGAAATGTTAGTGATATTTTCTGTGCATTGGATTCCAGAGTGTCCTAAGCGCGAGGAAGGTTACAACAAAATAGACACACAACAACAACTCACTCTACATTTCAAGTAGAACATGAGAGTTGGAGTGCAAGGTTTCTAGGAACAGGAAGTTCTCCTACTCTTCGTAATTTCAATGTGAAGAGTATGAGATGAAGATTTGTAAAGCGTGGAGTGAAGAGTTTCTAGGAATAGGCCCCTTGTCTCACACCTAATAAGTCTGGCGAGTGATATGCTCTTATATGTGGAAAGCACTCACTATAATTCACCTTCTTTCTCATGCTTTTCTCCAGCTCGTCCTTGTTCTTCTCCAGAACCCTCCAACCAGCCGAAGGGGTTGAGTAATTTTCAAATAATTTATTTTCAAATGTTAGTTTAATTCAGAAATTCCTTCAGAGAGAAAAATATAATATACCTCCAAAACCGATAAACATACAATTATTTTTTTCTTCTTAGTAAAATAACGAGCCCAACTAAATTTAAGCCGTGAAGATTCACATTGAAAAATAGAACATACTTATTTCAACATTTAATACCTGTATCGTAGAAATCAAAAATAGAACTCAATTTGCACCATAATCAATGTTTTCCAAGCCGCTACAGTATTACTACAGGCTACTCAATGTTTTCAACTAGTCTTCTCAACGTGCATAATTTGAAATAGAAAATGTGCGTTTACAGCTTGTTTGAGTTCTATCTATGAATTTACACTGAAGATTGATGAAGATTGAAAATTGATAAAGATGTGACAATTTGGAAGCTATGGCTATCAATTTTCTTTAGGCGAAAAAATTATTTTCGAACACATTGCAGCGCGTATTTACTGGTCTAATACAAGTAGAATTGACATATTCTATGGATATTTTTGTCACTTAGAGGGAAATGTAATCGACCATTAAACATGAGGAAAGGTTGTTTACTGATAGAAAGGCTGGTCAATGGATATTTATGAATCCTCTTAGCCTGACAACCTATTTGTTATGATTCTATTCATTTGATGACTCATTAAAGGAAAATTTACTATTAATGTAATTTATAGTAGATAGAATTCACTATTGACTCTTTCAGCTAAAAATTCTAGACAATAAGATAGGAAGATCAGGGGCAATTCTAGAACACTTAGCATAAACTGAGTTGAAATGAGGTTCATTAAGATTAAACAGTCCTGCATTTACTTGCATCTCAGGAAAAAAACAACTAATTTACCAACCTTTTTTCTAATGATGAAATTTTACGTGTTACAAGGTTTTACTATTTCGTATTTTAATTAATTTTTTGATCGATTACGGGAATGTTTTTCATATAATACTATCACAGGTTTGAGTAGAATCAGATTGAGCAATTTTTTCGTAAGCGTACGAGGGTGTTCAGATGTCGGGCAGTTCAGTTGGCAGGTTCGGTCGACGAAGTGGCTGGATTATTTTTCGAGTCTTTGGTCATCTCCTGGATGATGATGTTTTGTATTTTGTTGCGAATTTGGAGTTTTTGGATCGGCTCGAACTTCTTCATGTGAGGGATGAGGCTCATGAAGAAGTGATAGTCCTCGTCCGAGCTGTAGCACCCCCAGCCGTTGGATTCTGAGGGGATTTCGTTTCCGGAGTTGATTTCGACCGTGGGATTGAAGGCAACTCTGGGATTTTCTTTGGGGTGCACTTCAGAGTAGAGGGGTTCACCAGGCTCGTCTTCCTCGGTTCCGCGCCATCTTTTTGGGGAGTTTCGGGCGTCTGATGGGACGTGGTGGCTCACAAAAGCTTCGTCTTCCTCTTCTTTGGCTTCGATGTCATGAGACCCAATGTTCGCGTAGGCGACCTCGTCACTGCCGTGCGAGATTCTTTTGGAATTGAGGATGACGTCAGAGAGGAAGAGGAGTTTTGGGTAGTGCGGCCATACGGGGACGTAATGGCCTTCCATCACCTTCTTCAGCTCCTTTCTGAAGTTGTCTTTCAGATTCTTCCATTTTGCCTTTACTTGACCCTCTGCAACACATGAAACAAAATCACAAGGGTTAGTGTTATTCCTCGGACCAGGAGCATGGCGAAAATGAGGAAAATAGTGAATGAGTAGTGTCTCAAACTCATTCCAATCGGTTCAGCGTCCAACATTTGGTGGAAAATGACACCCCCATACGACTAGGTACACAAACACAGAGGTAGGTAGGTAGTCATTTATACCCATATCCATCCCCAGTGGGCACCAATCGATCCGAGACCCATCTCAATGGATTCAGTGTCCAAAATTTAGTCGAAAATGGTACCCATCACGCCAGGGTCGCCGAAAATCTCGAAAGTTCATGCAGAAGGTTATCGTGGGTCGACTCCCTCTTTACCCGATCGGCCTCAAAATTGTTTCTGGGCGTTTCTTGATGCCTAGAAATATCTTGGACTAGGTACAAATTATTCCACAATGGTTGATTTTTCCTTGGAGCCATATGGGGAAAACTGTAAATGGACAGTTTCATTCCAATTGATTTAGTGTCTAGCAGTTGAAAAATGATTTTGAAAATGATTAGTTGAAAAATGATACCCAACACGCCTAGGTACCCAAAAATCTCAATAACCCACGTTCGAAATTGGTAGATAGGTAC
Source organism: Cyrtorhinus lividipennis (assembly GCA_019603395.1). Classification (NCBI taxonomy): domain Eukaryota; kingdom Metazoa; phylum Arthropoda; class Insecta; order Hemiptera; family Miridae; genus Cyrtorhinus; species Cyrtorhinus lividipennis. The sequence continues at coordinate 4,272,749 of CM034001.1, forward strand.
CCATCTGACTCGAAACCTCCCTCGGTGGGACCAACTTGAGCAAAAAAGAGGTCCCTGACCAAAATTTCACATTTTTAGACAATTTTCCACAACTAAAAAAGGCGCGGTTATCGGATATTTGGGGTTTTTTGGTCTAGACATCAGAGAAACGTATACTTACTGTAAAATTTTGGGCCCGATAAGAGAGGTTGATCTCTTTTGATTACAAACAAATCAACAACTTTTCCCTTAGAAAAGCACTCATTTTTATAATGTCCAACGCGCGGAAATCAGATTGGGAATCGATTTACCCTCAGTAAGTTAGCTGAAGATAATACCCCAAACACCCTAATTCCCTAAAATCACGATAAACAATTTTCATTCTTACAGTGTTGGGGTGATGGGGCTGAAAACATTCGAGGACCTACTGAATACATACGTCGATCCTGTTGGATACAACTTTGACCTGATTGCCATTGGTGTTTCCTTATCTTTTCATATTATGTGATAGGGGTAAAATAATTTCGGCCTTGCTGACGACAATTCTGAAGGTTCTGGTCCCGTCAGTGGCAGGAAGTATCACCACATGCCGGCATGTCAAGGGACGTTCCAATACTACCGATACAACTGGTGTCACATTGGTATTGTATCATCTGATATTATGTAAGTATCGAAAGGAAATCCGCACTATCGAATGAGTACCTACTTCTTTTTTGAAATAAACACCAAAATGGAATAATTTTAATTTTGAAAGAAGAAGAAGACGATTATTCTGTTGTCTTATCATTAGGTATCAATTGTTAATGTTGCTGATGCATTTTCGTCTACGCTCTGAGTGAATCACTGAATCGCTTCTATTACTTTAAATCTCCTGAACCCAGTCAGTCCTTTGAAATCAAACCTCTTATTGTCTGGGAGGAAATCAACAGCGTTTTCCAGTTCCATTCTCAAATTTTATGATTCAGTCTAGAATTTTGCCTTCTACCAAGTTATGTTACTTTAGATTGTATCAATACTCATACTACCCGTATCGATACTTTTCATCCAATACTGTATCAATGTCAATGCCATTGATTCGATACTCATTTGATCCCAAATATTGTATCGAAAGGCGTATTGGAACGGCCCTGGGCATGCCCTCCTGGTTTTCAGACAGTTAGGGAAATAAGGGTTTTTATAAAGCGGAATGAGACGAGTGCTTTGTATCTCTGCTTCTGTCGTTGTCTATCGAAATCTAGACCCTATATAAAGTAAACAGTTCGTCAACGTCATTTCCTCTCGACGTGGAGATCCGCTTCAACAGAAAACCACCCCCACTGGGGGATTGTGGCCGAACGAAGTGCGGCCTAACAGACGATATCGAGTTAGCCCGAGGGTTCCGCCGGCCATAGTGAAGGGGTGGGGGAAAATTGACACGGCCGTAGGTGATGACCCCCACAGCCGCCCGTTAATTTAACCCGGTTCCCCTAGGGATGTCTTCAAGGCCCTCTGCGCCGAGGCCTGGCTTGGCTGTATTCCGTTTTTGAAAACCCGCATTGATGGAAATACAGGGGGGGGGGGGGTATCATTTTTCACTAAGCTTCCAAACTTTGGACGCTGAATTGATTGGAATGAGTCTCTATGCGCCTGGTCCTAGGAATATCGACCTCTGTGAAAGAATTTGCAGCGTTTTGAACTCTGATCCTCGAGATGCTATCCGTTTCTTGATTCGGTTCAAATTTCAAATAAAATTATTCTTTTTTAGAGCGGTTTTTTTTCTTTTTCACGTGAAGTAAACACATTTTGGACATTATTTCGCAATTATTTTGAGACCCTTGCAAAAACAAAAAATTGAGATTTAAAAAAAAAAAAAAAACATTTTTTGTTCACTCACATTAGGATGATACTAGTTGGGTGAGGAGGGGAGGGGACAACTTGGAGGACACTGTATATGCGAAATCGAATCACTTTACTTTCTGGTTACCCGATAAATGCTGAAGCCACACAAAAATGCTAAAATGATTGAAAATGCAATAAAAACTGTCGGCATTTTTGTGTGATTTTCAACATGACTTGAAGCAATCTGACCCAAACAAGGTGTTTTGAATGTGTGTACAGTGTGATACTGATGATAAAATTATTAAGAAAATCTGTCACAGATGACTGCATCAGTTCGCTGTCAATCGCCATTGTTTTAGAGTTACTTTGTAGGTCTTCCGGGTCAAGTGTGCTGTTCATCATGAGGTAACTAGCGGGCCTAAATTGATTTCTCAAACAATCAACCGATTACGTGACGTTGATTCGATTATCATGAATACTAGGATACTAATAGGATCATACTCAGTATGCTGCACGCAGCATGATGATCAGCATCATACTTGAAAAAATATAAATAAATAACCGAAAACCGTCAAAAATTATGGCGTTTTATCGACATTTCCTCTTTCGTCATTTTATTATCGCGTCGAACGTTGGAAGGCCTGAGTCGCAGCGTGCTTCGATATTCTCATCACCCCCTGGTTTGTCTGACAAAGGGCCGTCCACTTGGCTGAGCAAACCTGCCCTTCTGCCGCATTTCCCTCCAGGGACGTTCGACGCGAGACGAGAACTCGATGAACTGAGGGGCGAGACGATCAACTCAAAATTGTAACGCGTCGACGTTGAATGGGCCCAAATGTTGTCTCGTCGGATCAATTCGAAAATGTTAATGACGTGGGCTTTGATTTTGTTAATTGTAAATTTTCAGCGCAGCTAAAATTTTTGCTTAGAACTCGCCCATTCACGCTGGAGGGGGTTAAAATATTCTATATTATTCGACGAATTGCTGAAATCAACATTTCAGCCATCACTACCTGAGGAGTCGTTTTGGCATGCCAAATTCTTCTATAAAATCGAAAATTTTTTGTTAAACGATTCTGAATCGCATTTCTGTTTTAGGTACGTGATGCTCTATAATATGGTTATCCAGTCAGATTTGGTGAGTAGTTAGCTGAAGTCTACTAGGACCGTAGACAAGTTTCGTATCTGGAAGTAAAAAATGTTTTAAAAACATGATATTTTTTTTCCATTTCTTTCTTTCTTCTTATTTTGGTTGGTTATTCCTTGAATAATCAACCTATGTTTTCATGATAATGGTCAACCTCTCCGATTCGGCTCAAAATTTTTTTCTGGACGTTTCATGATGTCCTGATCAAAAAAGGTCGATGTCCGTCCGCCGTACGCCGTACGCTGTACGCCGTACGCCGTACGCCGTCCATCGTCCGCGCCCTTTTTGGTAGTAGAAAATTTTCTAAAAATCTGAAATTTGGGTCAGGTGTCTGTTCCCAGTCGAGACGGGTCCTCGAAACTTTTCAGCCCGATCGGACCAAATTTGGGGGGGTAGGGGTCAAAATGTGTTTTTTGAAAAATGGATTTTCGAGATTTTGGGCGATCTAGGCGAGTAGGGTGTCATTTTCCACTAAATTTTAGACGCTGAATCCAATGAAACGGGTCCCAGAACGATTGGCACCCACTGGAAGAAGTTATGGGTCAAATTGGGTATTTATTACCCATTTTGAATATGTGTTTTCGGGATTTCTGCTACCTAGGCGTGTGGGGTATAGTTTTCCACTAAATTTTGGACGCTGAATCCAATTAAATGGGTCCCAGAACGATCGGCACCCACTGGAAGAAGTTATGGGTCAAATTGGGTATATATTACCCATTTTGGATATGTGTTTTCGGGATTTCTGCTACCTAGGCGTGTGGGGTATAGTTTTCCACTAAAGTTTGGACGCTGAATTCAATGGTGTGTGTCCCAGAACGATTGGCACCCACCGGAAGAAGTTATGGGTCAAAATGGGTATGTATCCACCCATTTTGTGTGTGTCAGGATTTCTGGTGCCTAGGCATGTGGGGTATCATATTCCACTAAATTTTGGACCCTGAATCGATTGGAATGGGTCTGGGACCCGCCACACCCACATTTTCCCCCATTCGAGGAATAACCAACCCGTGTGTAAGAATTTGCAGATTTTTTTATTTTTATTTATCTTTTTTTCTTCTTTCCACATTGCGGTAATATCGTACTATCTCATTCGAACACCGACATTTTCAAGAATATACAGGGTATTAACCGATAAGGTAGCAGCTTTCAACGAGCAGATTTAACAACTCATTTGCAACAAACAAAAAAATGTCTCTTAGAACTTCTTCTAGAGGCTTCGTTACCGAGTTATTCACGATAGAGGATTTGTTTCGTGTTTTCGACCTGACGTCTCTAAAATAGTCATAACTACTTTAATTGTGTATACAATCTCAAATCTGAGTGGACCGTTAGAAAGAGCGTTAAATTTCCCTTCCGATGGGCTCCTCATTCTTTCCAATAAATGAGTACTAGTATTCACTAATTTAGCCCAAAGTTATAATATAATGTATCCGCGAATCCTTGTCAACATTCCACCGGGTAAAAGAGACATTTCCCCTGACGAATTCCCGCGTTCATTTTCGCAAAAACTTTTCCAGAATATCAGCTTTCTAACGGTATAGATTAGATACGAAAAAAATCGATTTAAAGAAAATCCAAAGAGATCAATCCAATCCTAAAATCTTCATTCTGAAATCAGGCATAGGCTGCTCGCCAATTCGCTAGAATCTGTAAAATTGATTTATTTTATGTTTTTTATTGTTATCATTTATTTTAGCTTATTAAGTGCATTTTTATTTGCTGAAATGCGACGTAATGCCTCTTTCATGAGTACCAACTCTTCCTCTCTCGCGAGGGCACTGCTTTACTCTGTTTGTAAAGCTAACTTTGTTATTTTTAAGAAATAAAATAAATATCAATCAATAAGTACCATTTTGTATCTTGAATCATTCGCAGGATTCATCAAACGAATACACGCTGAGATTAGTACAGGAAGGGACCACTCCTTCATTATTTGAGCAGTAGTGACCGAAGTCCAGGCTGCTTCCACCTTGAGTTTTCTTCGAGAGTTCACATTAGTACCTTACCTAATCACTTTTAAGGGATTGGGAGTGTCAAATTAAATTCAGCTTGAAAAAGAGTTCAATAGTAAGCGCTTCGTGGAATTCGGTAGGTACTTTCATGAAAAACCACGATTTAGGTGAAAATGTCTCATTTGTTCAACTTTTCGTCATTCAACGTCATTTTCAACCCTAAATTTTGCAAAAAAAAAAAAAATTTTTTAATATATCGTTGGAAAATTTTTTCTAACAAAGAATGCGGGAATTCGTAAGGGGGAAATGTTTCTTTTACCCGGCTGAATGTTGAAAGGGATTTGCGGATTCATTATATTCTAACTTCGGGCTAAATTTACCAGTGAATGCCCGTAGTCATTTATTGGGAAGGTTTAGGGGCTCATCGGAAGGCAAATTTGACGCTCTTTCCAACGGTGTACTCTGATTTGAGTTAATATTGTAAATTAAGGTAGTTATGGCCATTTTAGTCCATAGTCGAAGACACGAAACAAATCTTCAATCGTGAATAACTCAGAAACGAAGCCCCTAAAAAAAGTCCCAAGAGACCTTTTTTGTTGCAAATTAGTTGTAAAATCTGCCCCTTAAAGGCTTTTAACCTTATCGGTTAACAAGCTGAATAAGTTGTCAGTCGTCATTGAAAGTACTGATTTGTTCTTACAATTCAACAAAAATGAGCCGGCAGCAGAATCAAATTTCTACATTTTTACATACCGCTAGAAATACTTGTGCGTCTTATTATTAATGATAAACATGAATTAGATTAATTATTACACAAAGCGTCATCGGTTGATCGGCTCCGGAGTTCGCCGGTCGGGCAACAGGTCCCATTGATAAGAGGAGTCATTTTGAAGCTCGAACTCACCTTTAGTTCCTAAAATATCCGCAACGTCGCCCCAGAGCCGGTCGACCGTCTCCTTCCCGCTCCGAATCTGCTGGCTCCACAGAAGCGGACGCTTCTGCACTTCGTGAATCAGCTGATTCGTGTCGATAAGCGGCACCATCATCACTTTTTTCGCCTGTGTCATACCCGCGGGGAGAGGACACGGCTTGCACGGAACGGATCCCACGTTGGCCCAGTAGTTGGAAATTGGGAACTACACGGAATGGATCCCACGTTGGAGATAGGGAGCTGCTTGGAACCAACCCTACGTTGGATCAGACGTAAATGGGGAACTGTTTGGAACGGACCAGTCGTTGGAAATGGGGTACCGGCGATAGAACAATGGCCGAGGTGGTGAACAGTCGAAGAAGAGTCGAAAAAGGAGCTTAGTTCCTTCCCGCTCGGACGCCGCTGCGTGCACTAAAAGCGGCTTTCGTCGCTCGATGCCCGGGGTCTATGTCCCCTCCCACGCCAGTTCTCCGCTCCGCTCCGCTTTCGTTCCGCCCGGGTCTCGCTCCCCCCACTCATATCCGCCCAATCCCGACCCACCCAGCCCACTGACAACACAATTAAATCGTCAGATTTGCCAGTGTTGAGCATGAGATAAGTGAATTTTCCTTCAAATACCATCTTCACCTTAGCAAAAAAAAAATATATATATATTTTATGATTGGAAATTCTCTTACATTTATTGTGTAAGAATAGGTTTTATTTTATTTTTTGTCTGTTATTGCATTAAGTGAAACCAATAAGCAATATTATTCATTCTCTTCTTGTGGTGATGACGAAAAATCAAAAATTCTTGCACACGGGTTGGTTATTCCTCGGACCAGGCACGCAATACGAAGTACGCAGTATCGAAATACACATTTTGACCCCTACCCCACCCAAATTTGGTCCGATCGGGTTGAAAAGTTTCGAGGACCAACTAGAGCCATGAATGGACCCCTGACCGAAATTTCAGATTTCTAGATTTTTAGATTTTTAAATTTTTATTATTAGAAATTTTTCTACTACCAAAGTCGGCGTGGACTGCGTTCGGCGGACAGCGGACGGACATTTGCTTATTTCGTTCTAGATACCTTGAAACGTCCAGAAAAAATTTTTGGGCCGAATCGAAGAGGTTGACATTTTGCATGAAAACATAGGTTGATATTATTCAAAGAATAACCAACCAAAAACGCTTCCGAGAGAAAACAGTGAGAGTGGAGCGTGCAGGATTCATTTCAATAGGTGCCCATCTTGACCCATACCTAGTCCTGGTGGGCACCGATCGGTCCGGGACCCATCTCAGTAGATTCAGCGTCCTAAATTTAAGAGAAAATGATACTCCATACACTTCCATAAAAATGTCCGTACACCTTCTACGCCTTTTCTGGTAGGAAATAGTAAGCTAAAAATTTGAAATTTCGGTCAGGGACCCCTTTTTGACTGTTGTTGGTTCTCGTAACCATTCAACCCAATAGGATCAAATTCGGGGGGAGCAAAGGAGAAAATATATTCTTTGAAGCTCGATTTATGAGAATTATGCATGTGGGGTATCGTTTTCCACAAAATTTTGGACGCTGAAGCCATTGGAGCCTCCTGGAGGTGGGTATGGATGAAAATGGGTACCTATCGACCTATTTTGATCGTGGGGTTTCGATACTTTTGGAGACCTAGGCGTATGGAGTATTATATTTCATCAACTTGTAAATGAATAAAAACAAAATATAAAATAGATAACTTTTGGACGCTGAATCAATCCTGTATACTCCACGCTCACTGTTTTCTACTGTAGTTTACTTCTGTACTGGAGACCAAAAGTTCGTAATTTCAAACAGAATTTGATCAGAATTAAATTTTACACTACAAGCGTGTAATAATTTTCAAATAAAAAAGTCATTTCCGAACAAGAGGCGTTTAGAAGTTGGAAAGGTCGTCATTCATGGGAATTTTGCGGTAAAATGTATAACTTTCGGTGGCTGACTGCGGCTGAACGGTTTGGAAACTTCCATGCCAAGTACATATTGTAAACCCATATGCAAACAAAGTGCTAATATTTGCCGTTCCGAGCTCTGAATTGGTTGGAATTGTACTGGATAGTCTCATTTCCGTTATTCTGATCTGAAGATAGTTAGGATTTTAGTTTGATTTTTAATAATAAAGTCGCAAAAAGTTTAAAAACTCTAAAAAGTATGAAGTTTGGACCATCTAGTTACGTAGGGGATTATTGTATTTCACTTAAGTAGCTTTTTTTAGGCTTCTTGAGGCTTCTATCCTTTTTTTTTCAACAGCCTCTCAATACCAATCATACGATGAAAAATCGTCCTCAAAATACCACTTGACTCTCATATGTAGGTCAACATCCGTTTGACTCATTTTCACCTCTCGTATTACCACCTTTTGTTTCCATTTTCTGCGCTCTCAGCCCTTCTATCATTTCCCAACCCCTTTGTTCGAGCCCTTTTTGAAACCACCTTTCGCGGATTCATGTCGGAACCTTATGATCTTGACGTCAAATTACGGAGTGGGTTGACGTGTAACGATCTCTCGAGGGGGTTCTAAGTTGTGAATAAAATAAGACGAGACGTGTAGCAAGTAAGGTGAACAGCATATTAGAGGTAATAACGAAGCAGGATCGAGGCAAGGCAAGAATAAGTCTTATTATTCACTGCCTATCTAAGCGACAAACCGTATATCGAATATTTGAAACTTTCATATTCCAAAAATGTGTCATTTTTTGAGAAATGGATATTCTTTTTTTTTTTTTTTTTGCTTTCTAGGCGTGTGGGGCATCATTTTTCACCAAATGTTGGACGCTGAATCGATTGGAATGACACACTCGCACTCACTGTTTTCCCCAATTTTCTCCATGCTCCAATTCCAAGGAATAACCAACCCCTGTGGAAGAATTTGCAGCGTTTGAGTTTTGTGTTCTTGTCACAAAAATCGTAAGGTCAATACACGATTGTGACTCGGTAGTGAATAATGTAGATTTTCGGGGACCTCTCCTTGGCTTCAGTTGTTGGGCGAATTTTCCTGCCCTTTTTAGTCCATAAAATAGAAAAAACAATGCAAATTCTTTTTCAGGGGTTGGTTATTCTTCGGACTAGACGCATGGTGTCTCATTCCAATCGATTCAGCATCCAAAATTTTGTGGGAAATCCCACACGCTTAGATCACCAAAAATGTCGAAAATTCATTTTTCGAAAAACACATTTTGACCCCTACCGTCCGCAAATATAGCCCGATCGGGCTGAAAAGGACCAACCTAGGCTGAAAACGAGTCCTTGTCCTCGATCGGCTGAAACGGATGCTATTAATCAATTAATGAACTTATTAATCAAAATTTTGTGGTTTTCCGAGATATTCGGAGTCCTGAGGGGGGCGAATAATTATTTTCTACTAGAATAAAATTCATTGTGATTAAGTAAATGAAATGAGCCGAACCGCTTAGGCATGCGACGCTACATTTTAGATACGCCGGCCTTCCTTGGCATTTTTACAGATTTAGGAGTCAGTTAGAGTGCAGAGAGATTTAGACGGTAGTTTGAAACATGAACGCAGTATTTTCTCAAAAATGTCGTGCTCAAATCCCTCATCAAGCCGGTAAATAATGAAAACTGTAGGAATCTCAGAACATGGCTATTTCTTAGTCACTGAGACTTGAACAATCGACAGAAGGACGCCGAAGAAAAAGAAAGAACTCGAGGGATGGGCGTCTGAAGGTCTTCGTTTTCAAGAATGAAAGTGAACCTGTTGTGGTATCCTGGAGCGTCGGGTATTTTTATTTTTCGTTTTGAGGCCGGTTAGAATCGACTTGATAGTGTGCAGGGCCGAAATATCGTGTATCCTGTTAGAGGAGAGGAGACAACACACGTTTCCCATCTCGAATTCTCCTGTATGATATACGAGGATAATGCCGAACTTGATTATTATTTCCTCGACCTCCAATCAGCTTCACCGCCTCCTTCCGCGCACCTGCCAGAGCTGCATACACATTCAATATTGACGCATAAATCGTCCTTAAGGGAGGGAACTGTAATGCTAAACAATGGCCTCCTGCCCCTAACGTTGACCTCTTATTGAAAGCTTGTGCTTCAATATTGTTAATTAAAGCCCACCTATCTCTATTTTATGAGAAGCCGGTATAATGTATGGCCCGCGACGGAATAATACATCATTCCCTCTATTGTGTTCGTCGACCGCAACCCACGGGAACCCTCTGTGGTCCCTTACGCGACGATATTATTTGAATACACGTCCGTTGCACAACCTGAATTCACTCGGTAGTTTGTGTTGGCAAGTGGTTCTAACCCGGAGACATCCTGATTGTCTTCCTCTTCTAGTTCGAGACCACAAGAGTAGGAAGACGTGTACAACCATAAACTGGGATCCATAGATGATTGGGTTTAATGCGTCTTCTCACTCCCCGTTGTAATTAAAAAACTTGTTAACCCTAAATTGTGATTGAGACAGCATTTCAAAAACGCTCTAAATTCACTCGCAGGGGTCGGTTATTCCTTGGACCAGGAGCATGGGGAAAATAGGGGAAACTGTGGAGCATTCAGTGAAAAATGATATAAGTACCAGAAAATCGCGAAAACCCTCTATCAAAATAGGTAGGAAGGTACCCATGTTGACCAAAGCCCCCCACCAGCGGGTGCTAATCGGTCTGAAACTTATCTTAATTGATTCAGTGTCCAACATATTGTGAAAAAATCTGCAAATTCTTACACACGGGTTGGTTATTCCTCGAATGGGGTAAACAGTGGGTGTGGCGGGTCTCAGACCCATTCCAATCGATTCAGGGTCCAAAATTTAGTGGAATATGATACCCCACACGCCCAGGTACCAGAAATCCTGACACATACCAAATGGGTGGATACATACCCAATTTGACCCATTACTTCTTCCAGTGGGTGCCAATTGTTCTGGGACCCATTTTATTGGATTCAGCGTTCAAAATTTAGTGGAAAATGACACCCTACTCGCCTAGGTAGCAGAAATCCCGAAAACACATATTCAAGGTGGGTGTATCTATGGGGCACTACGACACTAATTTACTAATATAATATTGAGAAAACGTAGGTAATTTAGAAGGCTATAATAATTGTATTAAATTGAATTGAATGGTACGAATAAAAAGCTCAGACAGTAAAAAGAATTGTAGGCAACTGCTCAAAATTGGTTGCTAAGTTTAACAGCTGGTTATAAACAACAGGATATGACGATGTGTTTTGTTTGTCTATTCGGCTGAAGTCACCCACATGGGTAATAAATACCCAATTTGACCCATTACTTCTTCCAGTGGGTGCCAATTGTTCTGGGACCCATTTTATTGGATTCAGCGTCCAAAATTTAGTGGAAAATGACACCCCACTCGCCTAAATCACCCAAAATCTCGAAAATCCATTTTTCAAAAAACACATTTTGACCCCTACCCCCTCCAAATTTGGTCCGATCGGGCTGAAAAGTTTCGAGGACCCATCTCGGCTGGGAACAGACCCCTGACCCAAATTTCAGATTTTTAGAACATTTTCTACTACCAAAAACGGCGTGGACAATGGACGGCGGACGGCGTACGGCGGACGGCGGACGGCGGACGGCGGACGGACATTGACCTTTTTTGATCAGGACATCATGAAACGTCCAGAAAAAAATTTTGAGCCGAATCGGAGAGGTTGACCATTATCATGAAAACATAGGTTGATTATTCAAGGAATAACCAACCAAAATGATACCCCACACGTCTAAATCACCAAAATCTCAAAAAATGCATGTGTCAAAAAACGCACTTCGACCCCTTTCCCTCCCTCCGATTTGGTCCGATTGTGTATTCCAAAAAATGGATTTTCGAGATTTTCGGTAATATAGGCGTGTGGAGTATCATTTTCCACTAAATGTTGGACGCTGAATCGATCGGAATGACTCAGGAATACTTCACACACACTGTTTTTCCCCATCTTCTCCATGCTTTTTGTCCGAGGTTTGATCTAGACACCCTGAAACGCAAGTCGTCTAATTTTGGGGCAAATCGGAGAAGTCGACCTCTTGCATGAAAATATAGATGGATTATTCTAGGAATAACCAACCAAAAGTGAGTGTGGAGTGTCCCGGACTTTTTCTAATTGATTCAGTACCCAACGTATAGTAGAAAATTATACCCTACACGCCTAGAAATCCTAAAATCTCGAAAACCCATTTTCGGAATACGTTGGTAGGTACCCATTTTGACCCATACCTACCCTGAGTGGGCATCAATCGGTCCGGAACCATCGCAATAGATTCAGTGTCCACAATTTAGTGGAATCTAAATGTCTTCAAAGACAAGAATATGTCTTCAAGGAAGAAAGGGATGACTATTCACTTGAAACGTGGGAGTAGAAAGTTGTGCGAGGCCGCGGACCCATTCGCAGAGACGAGCTTGTAGGTGGATCTCACCTCGGAATATGTGTTGTCAGTGTGATTGTTGAGATTTTTCCTGCGTTCCCACTTCCCCTTGACCGTCGGGGTCACCACTGTAGGAGGCCACAGGTGGATTTTGAATTGAATGAGAACCTCCAGTACAATTCTCACACCTGATGATTATATTCAGTCACGATTTCGCCTCCGCCTCGTCCTCGACCGAGTAAGTTCATCTTATTTGGATTTTGGTTCCAAGATAAGGTTGAATATCGTTTGATTTGAACGTGGCGAAAACTTGGAATTACAACAAATTAAATCTAAAACATGGAGGGAATAGGAGGAAACAGTAAGTGTGGAGTGTCTCGGACTTATTCCAATCGATTCAGCATCCAAAATTTAGTTGAAAACGATACCCCACACGCCTAGATGCCGAAAATTTCGAAAACCCTTATTCAAAATAAGTACATTCGAGAGATACCTCGTAGATACCTGTTTTGACTCATACCCAGCTCCGGTGGGTTCCAATTTATTGTGACCCGTCTCAAGGGATTTAGCGTCCAAAATTCAGTGAAAAATGGTAATTGGTATACGAAAATCTTGATAATCCATTTTCAAAAAACACATTTTGGTCCGGGACTTTCTTGAATAGATCATGAGTCCAAAATTCAGTGGAAAAAGACATTCCCTCCTCTAAAAATTTCGGAAAATGATTTAGGCAGAACTAGGGCCCAAATGGAGTCTACACTTACTTGCCAAAAATTAGTTGCTACAATTTGTGAAGAAAAAATATTTATAGAATAATTATTTTTTGTAATCCTTCGTCGTTGTGCGGCGATCTGGCTGAAAATGAATTAGGTAGCCAGATGGTTGCCCGCGTCCGGAATCCCCTGTCATTTCAATGGAATTGGAAATCGACCGAGGATATGAATTTCAACTAAACTCGAGGACTTTTAATAAAAAATTCCTTAATTCGCTCGTCGATGCGGTAAAAAAAAAGAAAGGTGCATAAACCCCGTTTTTCCGCTCAACTAAAAAACACCAACCTCCGGTTCGCTAATTGAAAACACCAGACTTAATAAAGCGGGCGGCAAACCTCGTTACCTATCATCTCGCTCATTACAACTTTATCCATTATCTCTCCTCGTCAAAAGGCCGAACTCTACAAACTTTGTCTTTAAGAAACTTACTTTCGCTCTACCGGTTTCACCTCGAGCATAAATTAGCTGATTAGTCGTGGAAAAAAACGAATTTTCTTCAAAGCTCTGGTGGAAACGATAGGTTTGATCGTTCAGTAGGATGTGGGAGGCAGTGGGGGCTGAGAAAAGTAAGAGAAGAGCGAATATTCTCAAGGTGACCAGAAATAATTTCAAAATGTAAAAAAAAAACGAAATATATGAAACTAAAAAGCTATTAAATTTTAGACTTTTATTGCATGATTTGGGGCTCGTGTACGGTGTCATGTGACAATACACATACCTAATATAGTATACCGAATTTTTGGACCTTTTCCACCTTTTGGTTGGGTAATCCTTGAATAGCAACCTATGTTTTCATGCAAATGTTCCGACCTTCTCGATTGGGCTCAAATTTTTTCTGGACGTTTCATGATGTCCTGATCAAAAAAGGATCAATGTCCGTCCGCCGTACGCCGTCCATGTTCCGCGCCGTTTTGGTAGTAGAAATTTTCTAAAAATCTGAATTTGGGTCAGGGGTCTGTTTCCCAGCCGAGATGGGTCCTCGAACTTTTCAGTCCGATCGGGACAAAATTTGGAGGGGGGTAGGGGTCAGAATGGGTTTTTGAAAAATGGATTTTCGAGATTTTGGGTGATTTAGGCGAGTGGGGTATCATTTTCCACTAAATTTTGAACGCTGAATCCAATGAAATGGGTCCCAGAACAATTGGCACCCACTGGAAGAAGTTATGGGTCAAATTGGGTATATATTACCCATTTTGAATATGTGTTTTTGAGATTTCTGGAACCTAGGCGTGTGGGGTATCATTTTCCGCTAAATCTTGGGCGCTATTTCCAATGAAGTGGGTCCCGGAACGATTGGCACCCACTGGAAGAAATTATGGGTCAAATTGGGTATATATTACCCATTTTGAATATGCGTTTTCGAGATTTCCGGTATCTGGGCGTGTGGGGTATCATTTTCCACTAAATTTTGGATCCTGAATCGATTGGAAAGGGTCTGGGACCCGCCGCACCCACTGTTTTCCCCATTTCCCCCATGTTTATGAAATAAGTCTCCATACGCCTGGTCCGAGGAATAACCAACCCCTGTGTAAGAATTTGCAGCGTTTTTTATGTTTTGGCTATGATGGAATTCGACCCCTTTGTGGTCAAAACCTGCGAAAAAAGTTGGGGTTCATCATTTTGGGGAAAGGAAACTACTTTTGACTAGCTGAATCTCCGCCATCATTTAAGATATGGAGTTCCTTGAGGTCTTATTTTGTAGAAAAATTTTATTTTATTTTATAACGACCACTTTAACTATCCTCTTCAGAGGATTCTTTCGAGGCAAAAAAAGCTAGGAGAAGACTCAAGATTACAAATTTTGGAGGGTTATTCTCGAAAACCCACATTCGAAATAGGTACGTAGATACCCATTTTGACCCATACCCTCCTCCGGTGAGTCCCGATTAGTCTGGGACCTGTCTCGAAGGATTTAGCGTCCAGAATTTAGCGAAAATTGATACTCCACATGCCCAGATCGGCGAAAATCTCAAATAATACATTTTGGACCCCCCCCCCCCTCCCCTACCCTCTACCAAATGTGGTGTATCATCTTCACTGAATATTGGACGAGGAACAACCAACCATGTTCTGTTGAGTAATCAACCATGTTTTGCCTTGTTTTTCGATGCCGAAAATTTTGCAGAACAGGATTACTTATAAATACCCGATCCCCCACTGAATATTAGTTTATAATTCACAATATTAAACATCAAACAACACCCCCTTCCGACTGGTTTAATGGCATTTTCACATATTCGTGAATGTATCGCGACACTTACCACTTTCCGCCTAATACTGCTGGCCTCGAGCTATTGCAGTAGAGTTCAAAATAGTTCCAAGAAACTATGGAACGGACTTGAATAAGTTCTTATTTCTCCTTTTCAACATGGTGATTGGTTCAGTTCAATGCACCTGGATCAGTGAAGATCTCCAGTGACGATTTCTATGTGGACTCCGTCAGTTCATCGGAAGAGAACGCTTACTTATTATGAGTAAGGGGATTTTGTAAAAGCCACAGGTCTCGCGGAGGATGAGGCCAAGGCTGTTTTTATTTTACATAAAGGAATTACGGCGATGTTGAAAAGGGGCACCAGGCCAGCGAAAGGCGAACGTGAAAAAACCTGCATACGAGATGTGAGCAGAATGAAGATGCGCAAACTGATGATGAGGCTCGCAAAGGTCCCGTTGTCGCAAATAGTTAATTTACGGAATGGAAAAATAGTCCGATAGACACACCAGCTTCAAGAAATTGTATCAATCTATAGTGTAAATACATCGTTTCGAATTGGCTCACTTCGTAATCGTATTGTATTTGGTAAATATTATTGAAAATGTAATTCAAATTCATACTGGAAAAACTTTGAAATTCTGCGCAGTTGGAATTCGGAAGGGGATTTAATGGATTCCTCTTGTTTTGGGCGGGTTCATTTTTAGTCCCATGGATGGATGCTGTTCCTGTCGCTTTTTCTATAGTGTATTGCTCAAAGCCAAGATTTAAGTTCTGCTTGTTACTCATAAAATGATTTGTTCAATGTTTCATTGCATTGTCCTAAAAATTATGATGATATTTCAAGCCATATCTTGCACTTGAGCACTCTTCCTTATTCGATTCCCGCCCTCATAATCTACCGAATAATTGAAATGAGCAACAAATATAATTTTCTGTGCTCTGGCGTGCATTTGAAACGATTCGTGCGGAGGAGTAAACTCTCTATTTACTGCAAATTAATTTTGAGAAACCCGGATACGCTCGTTATATTAAAACGAATAAGTTCTTATAACGCTTATAAGTGAACCGACCTTCGTGTAGTGGTGCTAGTTGCAAGATAAGTGCCTTGAACCGGCTCGCGGGGCCCCGAGCGCATAAATTGGGGGGGTTCTTTCGTCTTATTGTGGACAAATAATACTCCGAGAGCTCCGAGATTTATATCAAAATTCTGTCTCTCTCGCTCCTTGGAAGAAAAATATAGCTTTTCCCTCTCTCCCGGCGGCTTGGGTCGCCTGACACCGGTGAACTGTGAATTATCGCCGCGAAAGGGGAAGGGGCGAGCGCTAAATTCCCGTAATACTCTTCATCGTTCCAGATCTCTTCCTGGACTGGACTTTTTTTTCATCCCGTATCCTGGACAGTTCTATTGTTGCTCTGTTGCCTCTCTCTTGACTAGGAAATACCTGTTATTTATACGCTAGAGCGAATGAATATCTCGTCGATCGTAAATCGGTGAATACTAATATTATAAATCTCAAAATCCGTCGATGTTTTTCTACTTTCCATTCGTTTTTGGAAAACATCAGCAAGTCCATAATAGTTTGCGGTACTTATTTTATATTTGTGGGTTTTTTTAGTTTGTACATTATATTATGTGCAGTAAATATTTGCAAAATTGTAATATTATTAGAATTTTGGTAAATAAGACAATATAGTACACTAACTTAGCTGGATATCAGTTGATTGAACATTGCAGATTGATATTAGTGAAATTTTTTTCACAAAATGAGGTAAGAAGTGTACAAATATTTTCAAAGAGAAGATCTTCCCAATCTTGGTAGAAGAAGAAAGTTCAAAAAAAGGACGGAGGGGTTGAGATGGTAGGGTGTAGAGAGGGGGTGGTTAGGTGACTTAATCATCTCCAATCAGCATTATTGTCACTACCTGTCGGGTATCTTATGTTGGGTTAGAATAACAATATTATCGATTAATTTATTCTATCATATATTAGGAATTTAATTTGTTTAGTATGTTTTGGTTTTTTTTTAACTAATTTTGAGGGTATCCATAAGCAGATGCGCCGCGGAAACACTTGATCACTTCAACCTCCCCCCCCCCCCCTCCCAAATAGTAAATTTATTACATTTTTTAAAAAATTTCAGATTTTTATCGAACACTGTTTTGAATGAAATTTCCGTTTTCAAACAGCGGTAAGGTCATGGTAGTAACGTAAAATCCATGACTTCTTACCTTCTTGCTTCTGTTAAAACGTCATCGTTCGTCCTAGAATGCTGAAATTTGAAGGGGATGGACTCAGTTACATGTGAAAAGAAGTAATGTAAATGATTTTAATATTACACGTTATCTTTCACAGTAATAACGAACATTGTAGGCAAAAACATGCGCCTACCTTTGCCCCTGTTCTGAATATTTATGAACAAATAGGTCGGAAAACGTTGTTTCGAGAAATCGTCTTTTTCCTGGAACGACCACCACCCTACCCGATGACGGCATCGCCCTACGCTCTCCAATGACGCGTGAAATTGCTTCGCATTTCAGGTCCTCAGATGTTAATCATCGAAGCAAAACGAGGAGAAGAAGGCAGGGATGCTGTTTATATCTGAATGAAAAGGAAGATAGGTTTCATACTTACGGGTTTGTTTGGAGTCAGTATTTGTTTTGAAGTTCCGGTGTATCCTGTGGTACCTCCGTTTAACGTAATGGCTCGTTCTCAGAGGGTTTTTGGGAGCTAGAAGGAAAGAGTTCTGCCGCGGCTGAAAGAACAAAAGGGAAAATAACAAGAATCCACTGTCGGAAGGGTTGCTATGTCACCATTCCCGAAATGCATCCTCTTCTTGTTGTTCGACATGTTCATCAGCGTTTCGAAAGATTCACTTAGAGAGAAATAAAACAATTTTTCCTCGGATAGCGTTTTGGACATCATGCAGTTTTATCATGGCCGACGATGGCTGTTGGTGGTTGGTTTCTTGGTGAATTCGTTCGATTCTTGAGTTCTCACTGAGCTGGTAAACTGAACATTGAGTTGTTGTACGAAGCGGGCGGACATGTGCTTCAGACCAATTATGGAATTATGCCAGGGATTTTGATATATAAGTAACGTGCAAGTGGACATACCCACTCCCGAGAATAAAAACATTCGTAACTTGCTAAAGAGTATCCTTAAATACCAATTCTTTCACCAACAGTCTCTTCATTTCTACTTCGAACGTGCAGCGATCGAAATGAAGAATAGTATGGAACTCAGGCCGTGAGGGAGTCGTTTCACAATCGTACGTATATAAGTACGTTACCTGTATTTTTAATCCAACGATTCGGCTGCCACAAAAATAAATTTGAGTATACCTTCGGAAAGCTGGTATTTTGGAGGAGTTTTTCCTCGAATGAACGTGGGAATTTTTCTTGGGAAAAGATTTTCCTTTACTCGGCTCAATGTTAACAAGGTTTTGCGTTTTCATAAATTTCCTAACTTCGGGCTGAATTATGAATACCACTTCTCAATTGTTGGAGACATTGAGGGACCCATCAGAATTAAAATATGATGCTTTTTCTAGTGGTGTGCTTAGAATTGAAATCATTTTTGTGAAATGAGGTAGTTACAGCCGTTTTAGTAACGTCAGGTCGAAAACACAAAAAAAATCTTTATTGGCGAATAACTCGGAAACGATGTTTCCGAAAAAAAGTCCTTCAGACACATTTTTTTACAAACGAGTTGTAAAATCGACCCCTTGAATGCTGCTAATCGTATAGGTTAACACCCTTTATTGCAGTAATGAAGACAAGACGTATTAGACACTTGGTACGATGTGATAGTCGCCCTGAATTCGTCCCTTGTTGCGATCAATGACAACACTATGTTATCTCAATGAATTTCAAGTCAACTTAGCTGTCGTCGTCCATGATAGCACGATAGGGAACACGATAAAATTAATCATCGCCTATCTTTACGTCGAGAAAATTGATTGTTGTTTATTCGTCGTTTACTAATCATTAATTCCACGCCCCCAGCCGAGAAATGATTAGGATCCCCAACTCATGTTTGCACGCCTCTAACCCGAGAGAGCTCGACAATACGACAGAGAGAAACGAAACCTTTGATTAGGCCTTTGATAATCATGACTTGGTCTAAACCCCCAGAGGCAGCTGCGCAGTTGGCGAAACCCAAAACGAGGGATCAAGTAGTCCAGAGGAGGTTTCGAAGGCCCTCAAGGCTCGAAACGAGGGCTGAGTCCTTTTGATTTAAAATGTTATGATAATCGGAGCGTTGAGGGGAATGATCGTTCGTCGGATTTAACAAAATTAAATGCTAACATCACGGATACATTGTAGAATGTTATCACATTGTGCATGACTATTGGCTCTGCGAATCTTCGATCATTTGTGACAAAAAGCGCCGCCGTGGCTTTTCAAAATTATTTATCAGATGATTTTGAGATTTTATCTACTGTCGGGGGATGTGATTATCATCAATTTTCGTTAAATATTTGACCACTCGGGACAGCTCAAATCGCTCCCTGCACCAACTACTTACCTAGCGGGAGAAGAATCAACTACTACCAGTCATATCCTTACTTCGTTGAGATATGATCTACCTGTCCTGATAGAAGAGAAACCTCAAGAAAATATAGAAGAAATATTACTCTCACATAAACAACAAGCAATACTATTTTATAATGTCATATCAAGTCATATCAAAATAATGAAGTTCACCTTGCAGTTGTCAACACTGCGAGGCCTTCTTGATTAATCTCTTCTGACGCGTGGCATCGTCTTTCTGGTCGTGGCGGTCCTAGAACTTGTTGAGATTCAAGAATATAATTCGTTCAAGTGACTAAGTGTTGTTCAATTATCAAATCCAGTATTATCCATATTCAGAGATCAATAGGTAAACAAGAAGTGGTTCATTTCATGTGTATGAAATTCAGTGAAGAAACACCGATAATTTGGCGATTTTCTTTCTAACAAGAACGTAATGACTTGTTCGGTTTCTTGAAGGCTCATGTCAACAACTTCTTCGGAGATCATGACGCTTCGTCAGACAAATAATGCCCTCAAACTGGCGTTTTAAAGACGAAATCTTAGAACAAGTCGACCCAAGGCGGCCATGGTTGTTCTACCTGCAGATTTGGATGATGCAAGTCATTGTCAACTGGTGCTAAGATGAGTATGAATAGCGGTCGAGTATCCTGCGTATCCTACTGATTATAAACATGTAGGATCTTTCTCATGAGGTCCTGAGTTTTAGCGGGCAAAATTCAAAAGAATTAAGTAATGCGGTTTGATCCTTAACATCAAAAATGCGATCCCTATATTGAATTTATAAAATAATTTGTTTAAATAATTAAATTATTTGAAACGATAATTTAAATTAAATTAAATGCTGAAAATAATGATTTTTGAAGAGTAAGAATGACTCATTTCCCATAAACGTGCAATAGGAACCGCCATTAATTCAGTTAATCACATGATAGGATTGATTGTACGTGAGTTCAATTGATAGATTCTCCACTATTTTGCTGCCTATTTCTCATAACATGAGACAAAATAACTTTTGGGGATGTTTGTGGTTGTTGAGCCGAAATGTGTTGAGCATGGTTTCAGCTTGAACAAACTGTGTGCAAAATCAGGTTTTTGTCATAGCCGACGGACTTTGACAATCTTAAAGAGGATGATATGAGAGAAATAATGATTTTTGGGATTATTGTCCCTAGAATAATCCACCTACGTTTTCATGCCAGAGGTCAACGTCTCCGATTGGCCCCTGAACTGTCAGTTTGTGTTTCGTAATGTCTAGATCAAAATAAATCAAAACTCACCGTTTTCGAATAATGAACCATTGTGAATGATTTTGTAGTTTTGTCTTATCGTTGTAATAAAAATACTCGTAGTCTAATTTCATTTCAAGCGATTTGATTGTACAATTTTTGTGGTTTTTCTCAAAATATTCACTGTTGCTCAATCAATTTCAATTATGGGCCTTTCCTTTCATAGAAATCCAAAGCGGTTCTGTCGAACAGTGTGCAATCCCGCACTCCCATAGGTACCAGTGCTCTCGCAGGAGAGGCAATCAAGATACCATCTAGTTGGAGGATAAAAAAAAGAAATGATTCGTGAATAGCCCTGCCCTGCCTGCTTGGTTCCCGGTCCTGACATCCCCTTGAGTTTGTGGTCTACGATAAATCTCGAAGGGGAGCGAACCAATCAACTTCATGGAATTACTTTCGCTCGGTGTAAAGGTTGAGGGGGAGGGGAGGGGGGGTTGCATTCGTCCTGAAGCGAGGCAAAGTGGTTGAATGAAGGAAGGCCTTCGGCGGAGGAATCGCACGCGATGGGAGAACAATGGTTTTATAAATAGTTCCTCAATGAAGCTCCATTTCGAGAAAAAAAGAAACTGGTATAAAAGAATAGCCCGTTATTTCTCCTTGATTTGATTCTTCTTTTCACTCTTTCAGGATATCACTGCCTATGGGCATATTAATCGTTTGTTTCCACCCAACGGGAAAATACCTAGCAAAATCGTTTTGAAAATTCTATAGACTATACCTGCGCGACAGTCCAACGCCAATTGAGAGACCGCATTGCACCAAACGAGCAGTTTGATTGGATGGGAAGGAATCAGAGAGAGACTACTGATTTCTCTCTTAACCTTCGGTTAGTTATATCGATAGAGATTTGTTCGACCGGTCTTCCCCAGCGTATTTACGTCGTTTGACGGTTCAGTGAACTGGTTTAGAGATAGGTTCTAATTGTATTTTTGAGGGCAGAGTTTTGCTTCTGAATTTCAGTTTAGTTCGGGTCAAACCACTGAGCTACTTTTAGCAGAACGTCCAGTAGTTGTTATATGCGACGCCTAGAGATAAGATGGATCAAATCGTCCATCGAGAGTCAGCATTATCTGTATTTGTTATCTCCTGCAGTGGACGAGTGTACATTTATGAATAACACGACTATTAGTGTCCTACAATTTAGTCATAAACCAATCGACATTCGTTTTGGGCCGTCACCACCATTTGAAAGCAGTATGTTAAAATGTGTTCTCAAAATTTTTGCAATGTACTCGTACCTACAGAGCATTGTTGAGGTGTATATTATACGAATGTTCGATTATTGCGAACAATTTTTACGAAAGTGGGTGGACGTGAGGAGGAGCTGGACAGGTTTTGATGTTTATAAAGGTCAAAATCCATAAGGTCTTGGGTTTCCATCACCATGAAATGAACCGGGTATTCTCAATTTCTTGAGAACAGTAAAAACAAAGAAAAAATGCATAAAAATTAAATCAAACTTTTTAAATTGTTTAAATTTTGGCAGCATTTTTACCGTTAAGGGTAAGCTGCATTTATAGTGTATAATTGGTGGCAGTAGAATTCAACATTCCAGATGTAACAGCTGTACGTCATACCTAATTTAGTATATTTGCGGATAAGTAGCATATCAATGACCACCAATTGCTCACATGTTCCCCATGATAATAATATCGACCGGGCTCTTTTTTTTTCATTACACAGCATGTACATGAGGGAAACCAAAAGCGGGCAGACTCCTTCAAATCCACTATGTCCTTCAACTTTCTATTTTTTGGACCGGTTACTTTTCTGATCATTTTCCAAAATAGTTTAAGCACGGTTTTACAGATCATCTCTTATTTTGAGAGTGTCGTCAGGCATCATACTCGTTAAATATCGGAGCAGCATAGATTTATTCTTCCAACGAAACGTCATTAGTCGCTGAGTTATTTCGCTTCCCCCGCCTCTCCTTTGATAAAACATTAAACGCAGCTATCTCATCCCCTTTAGATCGAATTATCATAGAAATGTTCTCTATCCGACCCTCTTTCGCCGCCATCTCATTTTTATTCTCTCCGGATATTCTCCTTTTAATTCGATAAAAAGACTGGAGGAAAGGAAACCGATTTTAGGGCAATGGTGGAGGAGGGGGAGTTTTCTTTTAAACCCCCGAGCTCAATTATCGTTCACTAAAAACCACCGAGATAGAGTTTATCTTATCTCGAGTTCCATGTCGTCGAGGTGTGAATACTAATGGCCTTCCAAGCTGCAATTTCCTTTTTCAACGCTCAGATTTATGTTTCGGGGTCATCGGATTAATGTGTTTTTTTTTTCTCTTCACATTTACACGTCTCAAAGTCGGGCGTTCAACTAGTCAGCATTCATGCAACTCATCGTTATTCGATCATTTCAAGATGAACGAGCCGTTCTCTTCAACATCATCGATAACGAGTGGAAGTTGTTCAATGGTAATTCGGTGCTGGTCCACGAAACAGATGTGCCTTCACTCGTGTTACGATCGTACGACCGTACTGAAGACACCTGTCAACCGTAGACACGTTTCTCCGTCTGGTTCTAATAATATTATTCAAAGCTATCTTTGTTCAGCTTGGCGCTAGGATGGCTTTGTTCGAGTTCACGTATTTTTCTTGTGCCCAACGTCTTTATATTATAACTACCAAGTATTGAATCAAATTTTGGTGCTCCTAAGACGGACTTGATTACACTTTTGGGTTTATTTTTTGCAAAGGAATATAATTTCCTTGTACGAGTATTAGTATCGACAAAGTTGAAATTTCTTTTACGTTTTATTTAAAGTGTGAATAGGAGATATACTTACCCGTTCAATTAGGACAGTGTGTAAATTTTCCATTTAAATCGGACTCGGTCTTGATAGCCCCAGGACCCATTGTTGTAGACATCAAGAAGGTCGAAATGATTTTTAAAACGCTACAAATTATGGGGGAAATAGTGAGTTTGAGCGTCCAGGACTCATTCCAATCGATTTTGCGTCATTTAGTAGAAAATGATGCCCCACGCGCCTAGGTACCCAAAACTCTCGAAAATCCTCATCTGAAATAGGTAGGTAGGTACTTATTTTGACCTCCGGTAGGCGTCAATCGGTCCAAGACCAATCTCAATGAATTCAGGGCACATTTATTCGAAAATGATACCCCATGTACGATTTGGGGTGTGGTTTGAAATTTTTCAAGTTGTTCGAATTATCGTAGTCAGTGGACTGTATATATTGGTAGGAAATTGAAATGTTACCCAACGATAACCCTTCATAATTTCAATGCAAATTGGGAGAGGGTAGAGTGTGGAAATCCTACCTTCTCACTCGAGGAGTCTGGAGTTTTCGGAAGCCTGAGACGACACCTGTAACGTCACTCACGATCGAACGTAAAAAATTAAAGGTAATATTGGTTGATTGACGACTCCGAGTGGCGGTGAGCGCCAGTCACGCTTTCTATCTAAATACACCTATCATCTCCAATAATCAAGGAGTAGGAAGCATGATTAATATGAAGCTATTCAACACCCCACATGTCTAGTTACCAAAAAGCCCCGAAAATCAAATTTCCAACAAAACAAGGAATAATCAATCAAAATGGATCGAATCAAATTTCCAACAAAACAAGGAATAATCAACCAAAATGGATCGACACTTTCCTCTAAAAACTTATTCTGGAGACATCAAGAATACTCTTTCCCACACGAGCGATATCCACTTTGGTATCACTGCAGCACGTTGTATTTGTGATAAATGGTTTTATTAATTGAACTTTTTCTTGTTTCAGGTACGTCTTTCCATAATTGA
This sequence comes from Cyrtorhinus lividipennis, assembly GCA_019603395.1. Classification (NCBI taxonomy): domain Eukaryota; kingdom Metazoa; phylum Arthropoda; class Insecta; order Hemiptera; family Miridae; genus Cyrtorhinus; species Cyrtorhinus lividipennis. The sequence continues at coordinate 4,297,530 of CM034001.1, forward strand.
TCTTCACATCGTAAGTTTACCTAAAATATCAAACTGCTTTGATTTTCACATTAAAAGAAGCATCCTTTTATCTAACAAAATGTAATGCAGTGAACAGACCAAAGTTGGGAGCCCACATTTTGGTTTCTGTAACTCGTACAATACTTTCATCTTCACATGCAACAGAAGAAGCAGAACTTCGCGAGGGGTTTGGGGTCACAAATTTGACTGTATGAATTCAGGTTTGTCGCCAATGAGACGTATAACCTCGCGTGCTGGTGACTTTATCATTTTGGAACTGTCAATGATACAAGAAAAGGCATTTGTAAAGTCATTTTCTTCCATAATTTTTATTTTTTCAAGTCGGCACTAATTAAAATGCCGATCTTATGATCAGTATCGCTATAGGAAATCTCTTCTACTTTTCGTCATTCGCCCCCTCCTAGTATTGACGGTATTTCCTTCCTTATCTATCATTGCCAATCCCTAACATGAATTAATGGTCGGAGCGGAAGAACATGAAAGGACGACCATTAATCTTTGGAAGCTGAAAGAACCTCGTACCCCGCTCTTTTCACGTTCGATGCTGGGTTGGCTAAATCTCACGGGTTGTCCGTCTCGCGTTTGAATCTCCGACCCGAGTCGAATGAATGGAAATGCGAGCTGAAATGCTGCTTTTAAAAGAAGAGTAGAATTTTATTATTTGAAGCCATTGATAATTTTTAGTTCTGAAAGGAATAAAAAAGAACAGCATCACGAATGTCAAATTTGAGTGGATCAGTGAACGACGTGATCACCATAACAAATAGTCACTACCTGGTAATACTAAATACGTACTGCCTCTCTGCCTTCTCCTCAATATACGTACCCAATGAGTGTAAGCATACTTACAAGATTAGAATACATTTCCAAGGCGCAGAAACTTCCCCATGTCTTCTTAATAGGTGTTTGCGTCGAGGATCTTAAATATCGGTGTATTCTATGCAAAGAGTTCTACCATTGTGCGTGCACAAAGTTAATCGTTATGCTAAAATTTATATGGAAACTCCCATGCATCAATTCATTTTGTCGTAATTAAGGCAACGATCGCTGTAGTGCTGACATCTGGACAGAAGAACTTATTATCTTCTCTAGAACTCATAATACGTAGATTAAAAATTAAGGATTTTTTTTTATATTTAAGAATTTGTATTAAAAATAAAACGAACAAGGCTTCCTCTGATGGCAGGTTCATAAAGAAATCATTCATTGGGATAAATGAGATGAACGTGAAGGAGAAGGAGTTAAAAGAGGGGGCGAACCCTCTACTTCCCCTTCTTAGTGATATTAGGGAGTGTATCTTTTAAAACGAACTTACGAGGAATGTAGAAAAATAATTAATGTGAATAATTGCCCTAGTAGGTCTAATTTATTATCAGTAATAATGATTATTACCTCCTTGGTGGGAACCAAATATAGTACAAATTAATGCAACCCATTTGATATTGGTTTCGTTGGTATTGCACCACTAACGTACAATTTTATGTAAGTTTATACAGAATAATTGTGATAGGATGGCTTTCGTACGTTAACCAAGTGAACAGGTCTTTCCCCAAGTTCTTCTGCACAAAACAATAATTCCGAAGTCCTACACTTTCAAGCTTTTGCCTTGCTTGAAGATCTATGCGCCGTGCATCGGCCACAAATCATCCTATGCAACACCTTTGTCGGTCGTCTGAGTTACGACCTTCGGCGAACGCATTTTTCAACCGAGTTCGTTTGAATTCGAAACCCTCTCGATAAAATGTTGAAACCAAAGTTCTTTCTCTTAATACGAAGGCGATTTTCCACTTCGCCGCCACGATATATATCGTCGGATCGCAGTCAGCATAATGCGGTGGTTTCACTGAATGAAAATTTCCTCTGGTCTTGAACTACGAAGCGAGATCGGAGGTATGACATTGAGGCAAAATATGGAGAGTAGAGGATATAATGTGATTTTAATATCCATTCAGGATTTTAATGTGTCCTTTGGAGAGCCAATGTTTGAAGAGGAATGGGGAAAACAGACTGGACCTGTTCGTTAACCACAATAATTTCACTAAAATTCTTCGTTGATCTTTGAATCTTGAAGAATTTTATACTTTTCCTTTCAGTGATTTTTTGAATGCTTTGTATTCGCAATCAATTTTACATAATTTTATTTAATCAACAACGATTTTGACTAAAATTTAAGATTTCACTAGCATTTTTCATAAATGAAAATATCACTAAACCTAAATAGAATTATTGAATTTCTGTAAAACTCGTGGTGACATAGGAAAATTAGAGTAGCAGCTCACAGGTAGCAGAACAAGGCAGGGTAATGATGGTGGGTATTCGAGCTTTTGGGGTTCACAGGCGTGTGAGCCGTCATTTACCACTGAATCGATAGAGATAGGTATAGGTCCGATTGCTGCGAACCGTCTGGTTTACCTAATATAGTTAACCATTGTGGAATAATTTATCTTTTTTCCAATTACCTACTCCAGTGACCTCAAAAATTTCGAAAACAAGCGTCCGCCCAAATTAATATTAGTAATCCGTAATGGAATACTCGCACAGGTAGAGCCGTGGTTGGAAGATACCCAATTTTGGAGGTTTGTATTCTACGATAACGATAACAACTTTCCTAGGTTCTAGAAAAGACGTTTTACCATTCCGAGTGCCATTGATTTCGGTGAACTTTAGAAAAGAAATTTGTCATTAGAGTTTTTGTTCCTCCTGCTCAATGGTAGACTGGTGAAGATCCCTTCGACTTACATCACGTACTGCGACGTAGTGTTCTGTTCCCTGGAAGCTGAGTCATCGCACAGGCTGCAGGTGAACCTGCTAGTCAACTTTTGTGCTGCTCGATTGTGGTATCCTGAGGCCCTTGAATCCTTTTTTCCACACGAGGAGGTCTGAGAGAGTTAATTTGGATTTAGTTCTATAAGCTTGTGATTTTCTAGGGCGTTTTTACTCCTTTTTTGAATTATCTGAATTATTTTGTGGTCTTCAGGGATCCTTGAAAAGGGACCAAAACGAGGAATTTTCTCTCAATTTTAGAAATGGCTCAGTTAGGGGAAGAGAACGAGCAGGTATCGGACGAGAGTGATGTAGTCAGTATGCGAGCAGCACACTCAGGTGCAGGCGGCTCGTATACCGTCATCCCAACGGATAGTTTCATCGTCTCCCACATGGAGATTCACGTGATTGTCACAGGAGGGTCAAGCGGTTCATCGTCCTCTCGAAGTTCGATTCCCCTCCTACCGAAGTGCGTGTTGTATGGGGGCCCTCTCGGACCAAATTACAGAAAAGAGCGGATGTTCTCGAGATAGAAAGAAACGATGGGGGTCTGAAGGTAATAAGAGGTTGGTGGATCCTGCGGGGAAAGCAAGAGGAAATAGTTGTAACTTCAGTTCGGAGCAAACGAAGCGCGAAGGAGGCGTCCAATCAAGGGACGGGTCCGTGTCCAGGTCCTCGGGCCGCATCTCGTGGGATTGGGTTTAAGATCTTTTATCCCAGCTGCAGACTCTACATTGGTCTCTTCTCACCTTGAGTTTACCCACGAAGTCACACTATTCAGGGCATTTTCCCTCTAGAATGGGAAATATTTTTCCTGGGAAATTGAAATACCCGACAGTATGAAATTTAATGAAACAGCTCCTCTTAAAGAAGCAGTAGTTCCATGTATAATAATCAATGCACAACTCTCGAGGTAGAGCAAATAGTGCTGCAATGGATTCAAATTTGGAATGACCTTGATAATGCGCCCTAACTGAAGGGATTTTCTTCTCAGAACTAAAAAGGTAAAGGTTCTTGCAGAGGGGAAAAATACAGAACGTTTGAAAAGCGAGCAAAACCCATCCGTTCCGTCATAAGGCGCATTTTAATCGAATGATGGAGGGACAAATGGGAGTGAGGGGTGTGGGAACCAAAAGAGTCGAAGAGAAACGAGGTGACGGATCATTGAGGACGGAAAAGGGCGCCGTTGTGTTGAGCCATTGGGCACCGGGATTGCTCGAAATGGAATTGGTTAGTTGATGGAGAGAAACCGGGTAGGAAAAGGTGTTTGAGAACTGTTTGCGACTGAAGGAAACGAGTAGGAAAAGTTCGAGGTTCGGGAGAAAACGTTTTCGGTGAGATAAAGTAGCGAATCGACGGCTAGTGGCTGACGGAAGGTTGTGGCCCGAGAGAGGGGAGGGAGTTTCTGTATCACAGCGGTAAACCCCCCTGCACCAAATGGACCGGAAACGATACTGTGACCGGCCATCAATAACTGCCGAAGAAGTGAGGAAGCTTGGAATTGAGTGGAATGGGGTGTCCTGGGGACCGAAAGAAACGTGTAGAAGTAAGATCGACCTTCATCTTCTAGGGTGAAACGTTTTGGTTCATTACACGTCTTTCGATTATGAACGCCCCAACACTTTCTGCTGCATTAATCGGCCGAAATGTGTATTCGATACTTCCAAACCCGCGGTGATAATAATAATTTTACACTGTTTTTGCCTTAATAAACGCTCACGCACAAACACACACATAATTGACCTTTGACATCTGACCTTTGAACCTAAAACTTGAAACCTTGAACTTAAAAACCTTTGACCTCTAATTTCCTACCTTGGCACTTTTACTATTCATCCCTAACCATTTACCTTGTAAGGCCACTGTATGGCCAAAAAACAAAGAAAAATGCCTCATATTTTGCATATGAGCGCAATGGAATTCTGGGTTTCAACGTTCTTGGCCGGCCGAGTCAACGTGATCGTAATCATTACAGCTGTGATAGGTCCGTAGAAATTGTAAGAACCAGCGCAATTTCTGTGTATTTGTTCGTTGTGGAGGTTGTAAATGGTCGCTTCGCTTAGTTCTGCTTAACACAGTTGCAGTTAAAAACGCTGCAAATTCTTTCGCACGGGTTGGTTATTCCTCGGACCAGGCGCATAGAGACTTACTTCTTCGACATGGAGAAAATGGGGTGTGGCGGGTCCCGGACCAACTCCAAGTGGAAAATGATACCCCACACGCCTAGGTATCAGAAATCTCGAAAACACATTCATAACCTCATCCAGAGGACGCCAATCGTACCGAGAGCAATTTGAGCCATTTTTTGGATTCAGCGTCCAAAATGTAATGGAAAATGATACCCCACTCGCCTAGATCGCCGAAAATCTCGAAAATCCATTTTTCAAGAAACACATTTTGACCCCTACCCCGCCCAAATGGTCCGATCGGGTTGAAAAGTTTCGAGGGCCAACTAGAGCCGGAAACGGGTCCCTGACCAAAATTTCAGACTTTTAGAAATTCGTTCACTACCAAAAACCGCGCGGACGGTGGACGGCGTACGACAAACGGCGGACGGACATTTGACTTTTGAAAAAAATTTTGGCCTTTTGCATGAAAACATGTTGATTATTCATGGAATAACCAACCAAAAGTACGTATATAAGCTTCATGTCGGAGAGGTCGGAAGCAGCCAAATCAGTTTCTCTTAAACCCTTCTAAACCCGGTAGATGATCAAAATCAGAACTAATGAGCTCGAAACGTACCCTCATGGTATAATGACGATCCACATGATCATCCCAACGTAGACATCTCCCTCCTCCATGTTCCCGTTGCACCTCAGCTGATGGATTTCCTTTGCTAGTTAAGCTTATTGTCCCGCAGACTATTGTTCCATTCCGGCCCCAATGCAGTTTAGCAGTGCACTTGAACATGATACAATCAATTATTGAGATGCCGTCCCCTTGGGTTTCAGAGTCCGCAGTCTCACCTGCTTTAATACACTTGGGTGGGAATCGATAGGCGTTCTGCCCACTCGAAGGAGTATCAGTATCCGCTAAGGGGAGACCCGACTCATACATATCCCGTTGAATAATTACGAGCTGAGTTCAATATGCTAACAAATGCTTCCTCGTATACATGCGATGTAAACATACAATCAAGACTATTCAAAATACCCGAGATGCAGTTCGTCTCAGACGTTCCCAGTTATTTGAATATTTCAACCCCTTAAAATTTCCATTCTGATCAATGTTTGGCTCAATCGTTACAAAATGTCGCTGTAGTTTCTCGTAAGTCGGATTCTCACACGATCTATAGGAAGGAGTTCATAATCAAAGAAAATCAAAATCGTGGACATTTCACCAACAACTATTTGCTGCTTCTCTTGTTAAGCCAGAATAGGGTTGATTGAACAACGATTTAAACTTACATGCACTCAGGCATCGAATCAGGCTACACAATGATCCTTCTTGCAGAATCAATTCACGCTTTTAGGCTCCGAACGAACCCTCATTTCTTTCGATATGTCACCACTTATACTCGCTAGCTACATTTACTTACCTGAAAAGAAGAAAAACATTTCCCTCCGGTTTTGTTTTCCCATTTCCCCTCAGTCGTCCCTCCTTCCTTCCTGAGTAAAAGTAAATAATTTGTCGAGGCTTACTTAGATTTATACTCCCTCCCGTTATTGGTGGATTTCTCACCCTACTTCTCTCTCTACGATACTTTTTTTTCTCTCTTTTTTTCTTTCCTGAGGCGGAAATTCGAGGCTCGTATTGATCCCGTTATGAAATCAACAGTAAGCCCTACAGAAACAGCTTTTCTCGGCATGTCCGAGTGTTAACATCATCTGTTGGTGAAGGTTTATCGAAGATTGTGTTGAACAACTCCCTGGATTATTTCCGCTTGTCATCCTCCGTTTTCGGTTACCGCAAGTTGGTTCTGGCTTGTTTGTTTCGCCCGACAACTCTGAGTTAATAATGACTCGAGTGGTTGTTATGGAATGATTTGACTATCTGTTGATAAATGGAATGCCCCCCCTTCCCCCCTCGGAAACACTGACAAAATCTGAATTGATCCATACAAGCTCTACCTGGTTTGTTCACCTGCCCCCGTTCCAAATTCATAATAGTCAATAAATCATTAAGTAGGATCAATCAAATGCAAATGATTTTTTTCCCTATAGTAAGAAGTACCTTGCTATGCCTGAAACTACTCCGTTTTAAATTCATTCAATAGACAATGATAGCACCTTCAAATTTTGGAAGCCCTGACGAAGCGAACGTAAGTAAGAGGGAACCATTATTCTCCGTTATCTGTTACGCCTTTCCCCAATATTTTGACACCAGTGAATCGGATAACCGTGGAAGGAGCCATTGATCTGTAGTACTCAATAAATGTTAAAAGATCATGTTTAGTTTTTTAAGGCTAAACATCACCAGCTGTCTCTAGCTCCAAACGACGACTAAAATTGGAATTTGACCATTTTTATAGCTTTAGGAATAAATTGTATCCTTCATCCTCTCAATTGATTTCCGTTTAAAGCTTCCTCTTGCATGTGACTGCAAACATACTCATTTGAAGAGGCGGCGGCATTTGATAAACATGTTTATTCATCTAGCGCCTACATCCTCATTCACTATTGATGTTTACCGCATGTCGAGCAACAACACTCGAAACCCCTTCTGACAGCTGCAAACCCTCGATCAGGAGCAGCATTCATTAGTGGCTGTGCAAGCAATGATGAGACGTTAACGGCTTTCAAGAGAGCTCTAAATGTGGTTCTTCGGTGAGGAAAAACAAACGTTGTAACAAGGAAATCTCTCAACCAAAAACGAAAATTGGAAAGGGATTAGGCAGTATTTACTTGTTAACGCCGTGTATTTACTTAATCCTTAACAAGCTGTGCGTTCCAATTTAACAAGGTTCGAGGCTGGCTATTTCGGGTGGATTAGCAGATGGATCAAATCTCGAGAAGAATAAAGCTTTGCTAAGGTGGTTGCTGATATAGAGACCAGGATCATCTACTTTCCTCGACACGCCCGAATTATTTCTGAGAGTTAAAATGACTTGTCCTTCAAGGTCTTGGCGTCTCTTTGTAAAGTGGGTGTGTGTGAGACAGTTGGAGGAGCCTCCAGGGGACGTCAAGATTCGAGGAGAGGAAAAGAGGGGTTCGGTATAATTTACGACGAAGGTCCCCGGCACCTGTAGGATCCGAAAAGATGAATTTTTTGGTAGACAGAAAAAAAATGAGAAAAATGAAAATACTAAAAGGGTCCGTAGTGCCTTTTTCTGACACGTTGCCTTCCCTTTCGTACTGTTATCACACGCGAAACTCCGAAACTAAGAAGTATAGCCCAAATATGACCAGGCATGGCAGCCACAAATATGCGACAGGTAAAAAAGAATTTGTTGACGCTTATGCACATGGTCATGGAAATTCACTTTATCCGCCGACTTTTGGAATTTTAGATATACTTGGACTACTAACACACGCAATGCTCAGTTCCTTCCAATAACTATAATCTACTGATTTTCCCGATGACGTTCAATAGGAAATCCAGTGTTAATATTATCCATGTTTCTGATGGTGGTCAAAGCCAGAAACATCAAAACAAGCGATGTCAAACATTGGGCTTTAGATGCCCAAAAGACTGATACGTCATTACCAAGCCTTTACTCACGGAGTCCGGCAGAGTCCGCATCCAAGTGCGGCAACTCTTCCCTCAATCCCACACCTCAGGGGACACCTTTGATCTTCAATCAAAGAGTAGACGTTCCACATGACTTACATCTTAGTTTTCTGGGCGCTTGGCATGGATGGATGGAATCCTCGGGCGAGGACGCGGATTGTACTGTCTTGTCAGTTGTGAGCACGTGGCACGGAGTTATCGGAATACGCTTCTATTCTATGTTTTTCGTCCGCAGACTTTAATCAATCAATCATGTGCACTATTCTTGCCACTCCCGTCCGGAACCGGAATTAGAGAAATGCTGCCAAGGGTATTTCTAGCCACATAGTTTGCATGAGTACGCCATAAGTAAGGTCATTGGATGAGGTAGGTGGGAAGGCGAAAATTAGCCCGACTGATAAGCGGTGGGAGAGGAATTAGAACCTCATGTGGCGTTGAGGATGCTAAGTGGAAAGCCGCAATTACCGTTAAGCCTTCGTCTATGCCTCTTGGCTTCGGGATCCGTTTGTTCCTGGAGAAGGTAAAGAAGCCAAAAGCGTCGAAGGGGTGCTCTTCGGTGGTTCACAGTAATCTAATATATGAGAGGGAACCGGACGGCCTCTATCCTAAACTGTTCCTTTAACGTCGGTTCCAGTCCCTAATTCCCTTCGCGGAAAGAGCTCCGAGTTGCCCTAACGCTCTTAGTTTGGCCCTCTAAGGTTATAGGACGGGAAAAGGAAAGCGAGGGAGTCAGTTTGGTGGATGGCAAAGGGGAGGGGGTATTTACAAAAGAGCCCCCTTTTCCTTGTACGGCAGTTCTCTACGTCCGTTTCTGCTTTCGACCTTCCACCGTGGCCCGTGGACACGAAGAAATTGAAAGCCCGAACCCCCTGAGCGACCCTTCTGAGGCTATTTGCGAATGGCAAATTACATCGGGAGGCTTCCTTTGAGAAGTGCGTTAATGTTGTTGATGGGAGGCCCTGTGCCAATCTTTACCGGCGGGACCCACGTCTGTACCTATGTACTGGGTGATTCGCCCTCATCGGATTTTCAATGTTCTAAAATTCATGTGATTTTCTATTGTCGAGGAGTGACTGCTATCAGATCTTCCTTTGGTTACCATTTTCCTTTGGGTCATGTAAAGTTCGGTCTCATCTCTTTAAGTTTGATTGTACAACTTGGATGGATTGATGGATTAAAACTAAAACCTCCTGTGAAACTAGTAAAAGCATCTTGTGTGGTTCAAACAACTAATTATCCATTCAACGTTCACGTCACTCCCGATTTTACCTAATTCACCATCATACTTCTAACGTGGCAGCAGCTGTTCTTAAAGCATCTTATGAATGTGTTGAAGCGTTGACAACATTGATAAAGTTCCTCCCTAATTCGGCTTTCGGGGTAACCTGTTGCACTGTATTCTCCTCCTTTCTCTAACGGTCTGAGAAAATTTCCGCAAAACAACGTAAGATGTTTGTCAACTCAAATGTCTAATTAACTCCCTTGAAGAAGATTATTTTGTTTGAACTGTTTCTTCTGATGAGTTGGTTAATTGGTTCCTTGTTGCCCTAATTCGTACTTTCAAAGGAAAATAACGTTGTTTTTTATGATAATTTTGTTTTTGTACTATGGTTACATGTTTTATAAATCAAAAACCAAGAATCCATTTGAAAAAAAAAAACTTTTCAATTCTTTAGTTTTGTCGTGATGCCAATGGCACGCTAAAACTATCAGGTGCTTTGGCAAACGTTAGGGTTCTAGATAGAGGTGGCTGACAGTTGTGGTTTCAAGATGAGTTTTCCGTAGACACGCTCTATCGGTGCATCTGATGCCAGTTCCGCTCCAACCTCATCGGAAAAACACCCAACGAGCCCGAGAGATCGCATCCGATGAGACAAGTCAATGGTCACTCCATTACCGGACCGCTGAACCCGATCTTGTTCAACTGAACACTAAACGAATCGTTCGATTAATCAATCGAAGTTATCGATAGATAGACCAATAACGCCAAGACTTACCAACGTTCGTACCTGAAATTTTTTTCTGTTTATTCTGTTCGGCCTCTTCAATTTATGCCGTTCTGTGTTGGTCTCATCATTCAAGAGATTTAGATAGTCGCGGTATTCACCCTCGAAGGCCCTTCAGGTATGACATATCTGAGTTTTATCGGATTTCGTTTAAATGAACGCTATAAATATGCATAGTACAACTCTTTTGGCGTATCGATTCTTCGTCAGTCGGCATCTTCCTAGCAGGTGTCCTCTAATCCGTGTTAGGAGGTTCTTAGTTTCGTAACCTCATTCATTACCGTCATTACGTCAACGAGTTAAAATGAAGAAAAAAACAGAAGGTCTTTCATTACAGTCGCAATTGCCTTCTTTTGTGATCCTTATAATGTGATGTATGACAACAGGAGTAACTAACCTCAGACCGTGTCATTACAGTCCTTTGTTGTGACTCTTCCAACTCATGTCCTCACACACTCGGTACTTCTTAGCTTTTAGCCTTGGTTTCGTTATTTCTGATTCTAACATGTCACAACAGGGAATCCTCAGCGCTGTTGTGATGGACTTACAAGTTAAGCAAAGCCGAATTCGTAGTTTTGGGGAGATTATGAAAGCCGTCCATAAATTATTGCTGTTTGTGTTTCATTCTCATTCATTCTGGCATTCATACGCGTGCGCTTGATTTAAGAAATTGTTGGTTTGGTATCTATTGTAAAATTGACTTTCTCGAAAACCTAAACCTCGACTATCACTGGATTCCCGTGTTCCGTCCTAAGCCTTCAATTGCGGACATCGAGTGAAACCTGACCTTCTTCACGGTAGATCTCGGCGAATCGTGAGTTTGTGATTAGACGAGAACTTCGTATTTTCGGGTGGGTTTAATTTTCGATGCTGCGTGATCCCGGGAAGGAAGTAACGTGACCTCATGTGGGACATCCCTGACGTCAGGGCGGCCTCCTTGATCCCGGGTCACGATATTCACGAATTCGATTGAATGTGACTTTGTTTTCAGGAAGAGGGACAACCCGGAAATATTTCTCATTACTTTGGATGTTTCCATTCTTGTATCTGTTGGCTGGTCCCCGATGTATTCACACTTACTGCCCTTTCCATTCTGAAGGGAATCTAAGGTGAGACAACGGAAATTGAGTACCTACAACATTGGGTTAATTGTTTGAATTATTCCTTTAATAGTCAACCTATGTGATTATGCCAGAAGTCAAAGATGTCCGTCCGCTTGATAGTAAACGCGTTTATTGCGTTCTTCACCGCCCCAGTCGTTTTTCCTGTCTAAACATCAACCTGATTAAACTTACAACTTACCCAACAATTGTTTACTGCTGCTGTGGTGCAATGTTTGTAGGCATAATGGTATTGTAATCAAGAAACCGGAAGGAATTTGTGTTGATTTGTTGCACGTGGGATTTCATGCCTAAGAAATCCATGTTTTCTTAGCAAAAATGTACGAGAAATCATACATTTTGGTTCGCGGTATTCAACTATTTATCCAGTTCGCTGTTGTTACCCTAAATAAGTAGGTGAGTTCACAATATACTTGAATATCACTCCGAATGACGCTCACTGTGAAGTCGTTCCGAGGAGCATATGGAACAAGCGTTTGCCAACGACTTTCTCTCCTTGTTTAGACTGGCTCTCATTCTGAGGTCAGCTGTGTCGAGGATAGGTTGCAGAGTGCTGCAGGAGTTACGGCTCGTTGAAACGGACGTTGTTCTTGTCAAGGGTAAGGTGGCTTGATGTGGAATAGGACGCATGGGAGATCAGGACACAGTAGAGCTGCATAGTGGAATCACCGACAGATTGACTTGTTCGGTGCATATAATCGAACACTTCCAGGCCTCCTGAACACTATCTAATATATAAATCGATTCCGCTGAATTTAAAATCTATAAAAATCTATAAATCGATTCCGGTGAATTTAAAATCATCAAATTTGATCCGCGACCGTGATTTGAGGTCCGATCTTCCAAGTTGCTCTTGTGTGTTTCGCCCTTCGGGTTGTTCTCGATCTATACTTCAATCCTCTGCGCACACCAGCCGAGATTACCTGGCGACATTGTGTTGACCGCAATACACCTAAGCAGCTGAGCACAAGACCACATCCTCCGACTTCTTGATTCCACTCTCCGCCAACGAACGGAAAACAGATGCGTCTCCAAGCTATAATTTTCCGTCGTCATCTAAATTATTCCCAAGCTTATTCTTATATTCAGTAGAATGTTGAATTACTTAAAATTAACGGTGCGCTTCATCCGGTTTCTTACCGGCCGAAGTAGACGCTTTTTTAGACGGAATGAAGGTCAAAATGAACTGGGTCTTATGAACAGAAATACTATCTCGACATCAACTAGGTCGTATGAACACAAATACTATCTCGACATCAAATGTCACAAGAAACAAGAAGAAAATTTGTTCATTTTTTAATTCACATCAAAGCTACATTTCGGAATGAGTCCACCCATTTAGGCGTCGAAATGAAAGGTTCGGCTTCATCAGAATGTTTAATTGGTGAGTTTTTTGAATGGCTTGGGTTAATACGGCGACGACGTTTTTAATTGCAAGCCACAATTCACCTTGTTTTGCTGATTGAATTAACAAGCGTAATCAGGACAGACATGATCGAACTATCCCGGAAAGTATCGGAAATATTCATGATCCTTCAAATCGAAAACTTTGAAAAAAGGCATCAATCCAAAGTATTTTTTCAGGTCAAAAAGATTTTTATAAGCTTATAACGGATTTTTCTACCCCGTAAAATGCTAGGAATTTTTACCCAAGTTTATAAATGAGGGTTTAGCGCTCACAAAAGCAACTTCGTTTTGTGACCAATGGGTGGTACTGGGAATGAGCCTGCGGCACGAAACACTTTACTAATTGCACTGATCCTAACCGCTCGTCTCGAAATCACCTCAGAATTCTCTTCCGTTATGACTAACTGCAACTTCGTGCTTAAATCCGTCGTAGAGTGATGTTCGTGCTCTTTTCCTTTGAAAAAAAAGGACTCCCGGGAAACGGAAGAAATCTTGGGGTCTCTTCGGAAAAGAGACGAAAGGTAGTACAAAGTAAATGAAAAAAAGAAAAAGAAAATAACAATAAACGACGAGAAAAATAAATGGGCTCAACCCGAGGAACGCGAGGAGCGGGAGATATTCATCTTACGTTCATATCTTTTTTCTTCCTTCCCGGCCTGTAAAGCCTCTAGGAAGCATTAACTCAAATAAAAGTTGACGAGGCCCAAAGTGAAATAGAGTTTTGCGGTTTCCCCAAGTTAACCCACTTAAGTTGTCTCGGTCATTTTTCATTTTGAACTTGTCTAGAAGCGAAGAAGGTAGCGTGAGTTGGATTCGCGGTTCTTTTAGATTTCGAAATAGGAGTCGCGAGCACTTGGGTGTTGTATCACGAGAAGTTCACTAATTTTCTCTGCGTTGGTACCTGGGTGGACTTGCCTCGTTGTAGCAATTTCGCTGCAGGCAATCGGGCAATGAAAGCTCAATTCAGAGAAGCTAAATTTGACTCTAGGAATGAGCTTTGTAGCAATGTCGACACATAAAACTCATAGCATGCGACAGAAGGAATATATCATAATTCTTTATTCCTTTAATGCTACAATTTTCTGAGCTTAACTTATCTACCAACATAATATCATGATTCTAAAATCGGGAGGGAGGAATTTATTTACTTTCTTAATTATTTTTTTTATTTAGCTGTGGAACAGATGCACGCATGTTCGTTTTTACTTTAAATGTTAATGCACGTGACAACATGATAAAAAGGGGTACAATGGATTGAATAATTTCATCCCTCAATTCGCCAGCTAGTCGAAAAACATCTACCACGGAGCCCAACAAATTATAACGTCGCATTAGACGCACTTCCTACACGCGCGAAGACCTTAGCAGCTGTTTCCTGGAGGCCCTTAATTTGCAAGCAATTAAACGGGTTGAATCCGTTTTACGCACCTGGTAAAAGGTGCGCCTAGTTGAGATTTGCATAGCATTATTATGCACTGTAATAGAAAAACGGTATTTTTGTTGAGCCGGCCTGAGCGTATGACTTCTACGTTTTGAAAAATTACAGCTACACGATCCGATCAAACGAATTCAACATGAAGTGATCAGTTGAAGTCTACACAAGAGAATCTTCTGAGTGATCATTTCTATGAATGGATATCACTTCTTACGTTGGCTGACAACTACGAGTGACAAGAGTGACCAAATGAACGGCAAAAGGAAATCACCTTCGCATAAAAGTGTAAACAGTGACTGGAGCAATGTTTCATGTATTCCTTCCTGCCTTTCCTGTAAGCGGCCATTAGATTTGGATTTTTCACAACTCGATTCCTTCATTTCACACTTTGAAAACTCTTCATCCCATTTCATCCCCAATAGATTTAATACGATTTTTAATCTCGTTTAAATGTTATCAAAAATATCAATAGTGACCTTGGTAATTCGGTGTGTTCACTTCTCCTCCAGACTGTCCTAATCCTACCTGGCAACAATTCGCTTGGTGGCTGACAGCTCCGCCGGTTCGCGATGACATGATTAGGTATCTTTATGCATATGTAAAGCATGGATATTGTGCCGTCCTCAGGTGCTTACTTCAATGGCTTTTCTCGTTCAGATGAGGTAATGGATGTTCCATTACAATTCGACAAAATGAGCTAATCATACTTATTTTTTAATGTGGTACTCATGCTCAAAGAGCCTAAACAGCAGAAGTACAGAAAAACGCAGGCTTAGAGTTATTAATATTTGCAAAATGTTGGTGGTGTGGGTGGGTAATGTTGATACAGCCACGGTAATTTTGTACGTTCGCTTTTCCAAGGTAGCAATTTTTTCTTGCTGTGTACTCATTTGTTCCAAGTTGATATACGTCGTCTATTGGATTATACCTATTCGAGTCGCGAGTCGGTTGATAAGGTATAATTCACCTAACAGTCGTCAAGTTTTCAAGTATTTTGGACAAAGACTAATTATCCACTTCGTTTCGATCATCATTCACCTCTGCTACAGCCACGCCTATGCGGCCTTCGATGGTCAGATTGATTGTATTTCGTCTGCTCTTTGTTCGTGAAAAGATATTAATAAGATCTGACAAGTAGCGTTCCGAAGGTTGGGAGATGGATGATAGGGTTTAACGCTACGTGAGAAGTTGTATTGCTCATATTCAAAACAAATTCACATTAAAACGTCCAACATTCATCGTTTTTAAGTGAACGTTAATAACGATTTTTTGTAATTCGTCGCAACTGTAGGTATTGATTTATTTTAAAATACGTTTGACACAATCGCCCCTTGATTTTTTCCTTCTTTAAATTTGCAGGGGATGTAACAATTTCCCTTCCCTATTTTTTCTCGATGATTCATTCCTAACAGTCTAGGATCCTTTTTTTCAGCAGGGTAACTGTTGAAGGGAATCACGGCGTGGGATTTCGAGTATTATAATACCGGGCAGCGGTCACCAGAGGCACGTCCAGACCATTAGAAGGGGAATCATCGGACAAAGAACCAAATGAGGTAGAGGGTGAAGAAGACGAAGGACAAGGGCAAAAAAAATGTGAAGGCGAGAGGAGGTTAGTAACTCCTCAGAAGAAGGAGATGAGCTCCAGCCTTTTTAACAGGAGCGAGGAGGTTTCTGGTTGCATTGGACCTGGCAGGTGACGGTACCGACGCGTAACGACACCTGGAGCTCTCCATTTCTCTCGGTTCCTCTCGGTAAAAACGGCGATTGTTTCCGATGCATGTTTTAATGAGTGTGTTCACCTCAGTTGATTATGGCTCTAGCAACTAAGAAAAACTACCTACAGCCTCAACCGTGAAGCACCGATAAAGCCCGGTGCGGGACATGGCGGTGCTGATGTGAGTTTTGCACAACTTTTTGGTTACTCTACTGGCTCAAGCAGCCTGCTTCATACGCGGATTCCATCAGACCCCGAAGTTAGAGTTTAGAATAACTAAGTTAATATTCGAGGACTTTTAGTCTCTGAAATGTAGATTTTAGACCAATTTCTCCAGGAATAAGTGCACCACTTTGCTGTGTGCTCTGTACTTTCTTCAGTGCCGCAAAGAGATTCTATTTACCCAATTTCCACCTCTCAAAAATTCTTGAAATTCAAGCGTGAGAACATCGAAATATTACAGTCAAAATGGACGTTTAAGGCTTTATAGGAAAGCTCATAATTTCTACACCGTCACTTTCTGCTCGAGAAACCTCAAAAAAGCTGAAAAATTACTCAATAATACGAGAAACGTGGTCAAAACATTTACTTCAACCGCCTGCGTGAAATCCTATAAGGTAAACCAGTCTTACCAATCTTATAAAAACGAAAACGTGACGTCAAACATTGTCTGCTCATAACTACAAACTATGAGATCGAGTGAAAACAACCAAAGTCACAAAATTATCGTACTCTATCCACAATCGATTTACAGCTTTCACTCGTTTTCCATGTCATGAGACTGTCTAGCCAGGCAATGACCTGAACTAGCTCTCATTGCAAACCAAACGCGTCGATTGCCCCGCTCAAACGCCTGACGACACCAGATACACTCAACCTGTATCGTTTCGTTTTAAACGTCCGAACTGCTTTACGCCGTGGGTGGCTTTATACATTTGAAGGAGGTAATCAATTTAGATTGACCAATGTTTTGAGCTCCACCTCGTTAGACCGCCCACTTCATTCAAATCGTTCCTGAGTTGAAGTGTTCGCCCGCTCGGTTTTCATTCAACGGAATTCACAAGCTCGATTTCACTTTGTAATCGATTCTGACGTACAAACGTGAACGAATGGGAGCCTGCTCGTTGGACACAACAAATCTTGAGTGAAAAGGCCTTGAGTGCCTTTGTTGGCTCACACGAGACGTCGAATGACTTCCACACGGAAATTTCCTGAAACAACGCGTCGTTATCCCCTTTTGTTTCGATTTCCCGTTTAACTACACCTCACAGAAGCCCATCCACGCCCAATCACCTTTTTTCATTCAAATTAAACGTGTTTAATTAACCTTACTTTGTTTGCTTGTGTCACATCAGAAATCTCGTAATCAATGTTTAATACACTTCGCCGTTAAATTACTCAAAATTTTACGCATTACCTTGTAATTAATGAGAATTATAACATGGACAATATTGAAGCGGAAGGGTATATTGTGAATGCCCATCCTAGAGGCCTCTGCTGAAATATCAACCAGATAGGGGGGAATAACTACTTAATAAGAAGTAATGAAAAGCTCAATTTCAAAAGTATACGAGACTAAAAATATACCTTAAAAAACAGTTTATGGTTGAAACGAGACTACAAGAGACCTAGAAATAATTAATTAATTAAGTTTCAGCCATCCAAGCCTTGATATTGCGAATACATGTAGTACGTGTTATTAAGTAGTATTCCGCCACAAATAATAAATTAATATACACAGAAATAATAAATAACAGTAAAAATAATGTCAAAAGATGTCGTTCAAATTAGCTTCAATTCACTTTTAGAAAAAAGAAAAAATTCAGAAGTATATGAAAGTGGGGACGAGTGATTGGTTGGATGGAATGTCCTCTTTACAAAAATTGTGATAGGCTGATCCCAAGAAGCTTTTAACGATATTTTCCTGTAATCAGCGTTGTGTACAATTTTCAAGTTGTATTCATCCAAATTCTCTTTCGTGGGCCCCAAAAAAATGTTTGTTCACTTTTTTGTGCATCCGAGTTCTTCAAATAAAAGATGTTTTAAAAATATTATTTTTACTGATATTTATTGTTTTTGGTTAACAGGGAAATGAACCATCTAAATTACGCATTTGCTGAATCTTTTCAAGTTGAAAAAATTAGAGTTCTACTCCCGATTTCTGCGGAATGATCATTGTACAACAGAAATTCCCATTCAAAATGAAGAAACACGTCTATAACGGATGATGAACTGCCAACTCGACACAGAAGAGTTGAATCATTTCGCAATCTAAATAGTTATTCAGATGATATCCCCTCACGATTCCTATTGTGGGTCGAAGGATTTCCAACCCCCGAAACTAATGGACGGATGATTCACTGCGATGGTGCGATCACGGGGCCAGGAAGGCCAGGGGGTGAGACACGAGCGGCTCATAAATCTGTTAACCGATTCGCCAGTTGAAGGCCGTTCGCTCGAGGGAGGCCTTCAAGTTGTGACGCAGAAGAAGAGATTCAGACTAAACCTACGAGAGGGAATGAGGATTCATGAACACACTGAGCGAGAGTTTTTGCAAATCTTAGCTGACGAAGCATCGAGTATTGTTCCTTCGTTGAGCGTCGATTTAAGCCTGAATGGTGCGAAATGATCAAATTGAAGCGATACTATAAAATCAATATGATCTCTTCAAACTATGACTCATCTTGGAAGAATGGAGTCTCCCCCGTTTAGATGATCTTATCCCCGCATGTTGCTTTTTTTTTCTTTTTTTTTTTTTTACTAGTATTGACTAGGGATAACTTACAAACACTCCTACGGCCCCCAAAATGAAGTCTATTTTATACGAAGTAGACCGACCTCAGTTTTCTCTTTCTTTTCTCACCTCTGAGACCGGGAGCACTTCACATTCGATCGTAGAAGACCCTTTAGGGCTTGAGAGGTGATAAAACAGGGTTAATAGCTCGTAACAAGGCGCTTGTTGGAACCGAAGGTGTGCTGACGTTGTCGTTCGGCCTCACTCAGTCCAGAACCGTTGTTTCTGTGACAATCCACGACCCGGGAGTCGTTGAAGTGCTGAACAAGCTAGACCCTGTCCTACACCTGCTCTCTCTCACGACTTCCCTTGTCAGGTTTTTAGTATGAAAACTCGACTTCACTTCGCTTCTAATTATTTTGGTGCATATCGTTTATCTTTTTTTCAAACTTTTTAGACTCTTTCTTTTAAATAGATACTTTTAAGAAGTCAGAGGTGGTGAAATTATCTGACCAATGCTGCTCCTTTGAGAGGACTGAGAAAGTCTAGAACATTGCAGATGAAAACGCTTTATTGTGGTAGGATTAGGGTCCGACCGGCTGAGGTGTTTCCACTGGAGGCTTCTTGGTCAGTATTATGCACAACGCGGGGTTGTTTCTGCACAATTCCACCACAATGTGCCTCTGCTCTGTCACCAACACGTTTACCTCCCCCATCCATTCTTGGCAAGTTTATAATTATACTGATTCAAGTTCACGTAAACTTGGATCCAATTTCTCGATCCTGCGTGAAAATTTGCACTGTAAACAACACCGAAACTTCAGCGGCTGTCGCGCGAAGAGTTAGGAAAATCCACCTGATGGATGAGTTGGGCCGAGTTTTGATACATGAGCCAGCTAGTTGGGAGGAAAGTATAAGAGAGCACTATGGATGGCAATATAACCCAGTCAACTTCACTTTCTCTTCGGTATAACACAACCAAGATGGAATACTTATCGCAGGAAGTTGGTGGCGGAGTTCAGTGGAGCAATCAGAGTAAGTGGAGTGTAGGCCCTTTTTTGAATCATTGCCATTCTGAATCATAATGTGGCTGACGTATTTCATTCGTATCTCGCTCATCCTTCAAACGAGTCGATACCGACAGGCCGCATTAAGTGGGGAAGTACTGCGGGGGAGGAGAGCTCGATCCGGAGAGTGACGATTCTATTGTTTTACTGTAATTGATGGACAGAGTCATGAACTTCGTTTCATTTGTATTAATTTTAGATTGACCGATCAATTGCATCAAATTTATTAGCGTTCGGTACCATGGTGGAAATGAATGAGGAATTGGCCGGGTTTCAAACACTTATCATTCTCCGTTACAATGGTGATTACGGCTTGAGTGAAAAAAAGCACAGGTTGCAGCTTTCCAATAAGTATATGACTGATTCTAGATTATAGTACCAAAATAAAGGATGATAGCACGTCACCGGATTATCCTCCATGCGTTGGGCCTCTCGTTTAACTTTTATATCCATCTAGCCATCTAGCTTCATGACGTAGGAACAGCGTTCTTGGATCTTGTCAACCAAAGTTATTTCAAAATCAACAAACCGTCGCGAGCTTTTGTCACTTTGCGATCAGGCTATTGGAAGCAGCTACCTGGCTCCCTACCCTGCGTCATTTCCCTTTTGCACACGAAGAAATGGAAGACTAACAAAAACTGAAGGTGACAAAGGGCTTCCTCGCCCTTTCAGATAATATCGAGTCAGATATAGAAGAAGGCCTTGACTGAAGTAAACGTAACAAGGACATCTCCCTCCTCCCGCTAAACCCTCTGACGCACATCTCACAGAAACGCGGCTTGGAAATAATTTACACGGCTGGGATGTACGGTCTATTCAATGCTATTATACATGATCGATGGTAAAATAAGGCTCCACTTTTTCATCATGGTCTTTTGGAGGTTCAGTTTTCGAATTCCAGTGGAAATCTAGGTCTACGTCGTTTTAAACGAGTTGAAAATATCTAAATAATGTTGAACGCTGAAGAAGATTTTGAATCTGCAAGGGACTCCGAAGAGCATGTTTCTGTTATCCGGACACTACCTGGTTCTTGACTCGGAAGTCTGAATGATCCTTGAGTTTCCATCAAGTCGATTTATCATTAAAACAACGAAAAAAAATTTTTTTTTTTCTAAATTGGTCTGAGATTGTGATATCAAATTTCTTCTGGAATGGCAGTACGGATCAGAAGTGATGAAACTACAATAGTAGCCTACCCTTTATGTCAAAATCACCTAATCGATTGCTTTGATGTCGTCCGTAAATGCGGTACGAGGAGAAAATCGACCTCTTAGTTTCCCACCCTAAGCAACCAACTTCTTTGCGTCTTTTAGATATATCATGGCTCTTCCTTGCGTGGTGAGTTTTCTGCGGAAAAGGCGGTCTGGCGGTGAAATAGTTACACGTACCTCCTTCCCCGAACAATACATCACATGAAAACCAATAGCCGCGAGGGGACAATGGTGCAAACCATTTCCCAACTGTCTCGGTCCCTTTGGATTCTCCTCCTTTTCTTCCCCATCATTTGGACCGCAAAGGAAGCCAATAAAGAACAAGCTGTCGACAACAAAATACCGATGACGTAAATCGATTTTCCGTAACAATCAAAAGGAGCTCGCTTTCGACTTCTGGAATTGCTTTTTGGTTTCTTCGATAGAAATATAGCCGACTTTATTGTTGAGATTATTAGATACCTTGTCGGGCGTTGATTCAAAGTTAGTTCATTGTTTGAAGGCGGAGGTGGGAATAAGCCTACTGGGGTGACCACAAAGAATGATAACAAATCATTGAGCTTTGTCCATTTTTCGATACTCTGAATGGCAACCTCATATTTTACTGACTATCTCTATAACTTTCCCAAAACATTGAGATTTTGTGTCACGACGAGACTAGATTCTAAAACCAATAGGTCCGTCAAAAAATGTCTACGTATTTTCAGAAAAATCTAAATTTCGGCTAAGAACTCTCTCACTCGTTAGCCTGGTCGCCTTTAACGGAGGAATTTTGAAAATGGGATTTTACGAGCATTGTGAGGTTTGCTTCACTTGAGTCAGAACGGTTATTTAAAAATTTAAGTAATTTTTCTGTAATAATTAGAGTTTTGGTTGATTATTCCTTGAATGATCAACCAGCATCTAAAATTTTGGTCTGGGACCTCTTCCCGGCTCTAGTTGGTCCTCGAATCTTTTTAGCCCGATCGGCCGAATTAGGGGAAAGTATGGGTGAAAATGTGTTTTCTGTAATTCGATTTTCAGGGCTTTTTGGGAACTGGGCAAATGGGTATCACTTGTCGCTACATTTTTGACGCTGAAACCCCAGACCGATTGGTACCCACTGGGAATGGGTATGGGTCAAAATGAGATTTTTTGGTGCCTAGGCTGATGGGGTATCATTTTCCAGTAAATGTTGGACGCTGAATTAATTTGATAAGCCCAGGACAGTTCTCACTGCTTTCCCCATCTTGCTCTAACAAAATATCTCAGTGAAATGAAAGTCTTCTAAAGTCTACTATAGCTCCCTAAGAAAAATAACATCTCTCTATCCCAGGATCGTCTCAATCGCCATGCTAAACGTTTGGCGCAACCATGCATCCACTGATTTCGTCGTCCTGCTAATTTTTGCGGATTACGTCATCCGCGAATTTATTCGTCGACATTCGTCATCACGACGGCCTGCACTCAAGTGAGCCTTGACGTCCATTTTACCACGGGGTGTTGAGCAGCGGTGCGTGCGCCCAGGAAAGCAGCCGGAAGCAGTGGAGCAGGAGAGAACATTACGCCTACTTCCGACTGACGATTGCTCACTTGAGTCTGTGACACGCGAGGTCTTTCACTACCCGAAAGGCCTTCAAAGTGTGTACACCTCGTCAAAGCCTCACTCCACGTGTCCTTTGTGAGTTCGTCAAATTCGGGTTTAATTGTGTTCACTCGGTCGAGGACGTCCTGCGCTTCAACAGCTGATTCCTTGATGAGCTTCGTGGCTTGAAGACTCATTAATTTCATTCCTTTATGAGTGGTTAGGTAAAGTTCACTTGATAAACGTTGAACTTCGTGAAATACTTTTCGCCGCGCATTGGTTCCAACTTTCCCATTAGCTAGGAAACTCGCCGAACACCCCCCTTCAACGGATGTCGTCGCCCTTCCGACGAAACCCATTTCAAAAGCTCTTCTAATCTTATCTGCCTGCTCTGCAGCTACAAAGAATACCCCACCCCTGCCTCGACACAATTCTCTCGTTTACCTCATCACCCAGAAGAGGGAGTTTTCTCGTGATTGTGCATTCAGCCATATGGCGCCCCTCTGAATCATCCCTTCGCCCAGATACAGAGGGAGAAAAAAAGGACAAGGCTGCAGAGACCGTCAGTGCGTTTTCGGCTTTTGTGGACGGTGGGGCCGCAGGGTAGTTTATCGGACCTTCGTATTGTGTCCCGTTTTTCTCGTCCCTTTTGGGCCCTTCGCCATGAGTTTTTGTGTTTGGTGATCGCCCGGATCGTCAGCCCTTCGACATGTTCAGGTACGCAAACTCCTTCCTCATGTCTTTCTCTGATTTCATAATTTCAACAAAATGTTAACATTACAGTAATCAGAACGTATTACGGTTGTTGGGCAAAGTTTCGTGAGTTGATTTAATGATTTAACAAAAATCATGAAAATAATGCGCATCCAATTGGAGATCAACTCGTATAAATTCACTATACCGAATAGTCTTACCCGATTCGTGAAACTTTGAGAATCACGCATCTATGCGGAGCATTTTGCATCAATGTGAATGAGGGAAACCAATTCCTGAGAGGGAGGCAAAATTACACGTTTTTTGTACAACTTCCAAATTATGTGACATTTCCCACGATAATATCGTAAATTTTAGGGTGGAATGAATTATCTGTTAGTAATGAAATGGCTCTTCCCCGGTACCCAATGTGATTACCAAGGCCAAATGATTATCCTTGTCGTCTTGTCGAACAAATCTTCAAGAATGCAGATTACCTAAGACAAATTCACAGTACCTGTAGATGCAGAACTACTTGCGCTTGATTTTTGAAACAACTGGCCAGTTGTAGGTTACAGATAGTCGACATTTTTTAAGTGCTTTCTACGAGTAGCTTTCTCGTAGTTGGGCCTATTTGTCGTACGCAAAAAAACGGCCACGCAATATTTTGTCTGATATGTCCTCACCCCACCGAATTCATGTTATAATCCTTATGAGCTGGTAATGATAATAACTCCCTCCAGACATAAATATTGGTGCGTCTCCCTTCAGTAAAATGTTTCTGGTAGGATTGATTTCTCGAAATTTTCACCCATAATCTAATTAAAAAGCATACAAATAATAGTTTATACAGATATAGTTTTTTTCTATTATGTACAAAACTGTGTTCATGGAGGGGATGCATAGTGTTTCATGTGCTGCTCGTCTGGCGTTCTCGTGTAAACTAGGCCAAAATCATAAAAATCCAGCCCGGTTTAACATTTTGACCCACAACTTGTCTCTGCGTGACCTGATCAAGGTGAAAGTGAGTAGGCCCAAGTCCCTGCTATAGCTAGAGTAGACTCTCTGAATGAAATTTCATATTTTTGGTCGGAATGAAGGCCCGTTTTCTTCTGTGGACAGTGGACAATTGTTTCGAATTTTTCAAAATGTTCGGAAGTAGTAACTGTTTCTATTGTATTTAATATGGGAACATGG
The DNA here is from genome assembly GCA_019603395.1 of Cyrtorhinus lividipennis. Classification (NCBI taxonomy): domain Eukaryota; kingdom Metazoa; phylum Arthropoda; class Insecta; order Hemiptera; family Miridae; genus Cyrtorhinus; species Cyrtorhinus lividipennis. Next base: position 4,322,136 of record CM034001.1, read on the forward strand.
TATGTGTATTATTTTGGAAATAGTGAACCAAAAACTGAATGAGATGGGCTCCTGTTTGTTGTACTATCCTGGCGAAAGCGACTTTCCAAAGAACGTCCAGTACTCGAACGAAAATCCCAAGTGTTTTCTCTCACACTTCAAGTGAAACTCTAAGTGAATTTACAGTTTTCTTTTCCCGCCCCATAGTCAGTAGGTGCATTAGGGTTTATCGTTGAAGCAGAACAAACACCGTCGAAAAAGTTTTTCGGGAAAGAAACCCTTTTTGTTGGGGCGGAAGCCAACAAGTTAGTGAAGCGGGTGCAACTGACCTAAATGCTCTTTTAAACCAGCTCCCCTCCTCAGACGGCTTATCGTTTTTCTTGCTTTCTTTTACCACATATCGGCAAAGAGGTGCTTTCTTCACCCACTTCTCACTTTTCCAACTAAGTTCGAATCGGAACTCGACTCGATGCCCCGATTTCACAATGGAAACGTGTTGTTGAAGTTTGCGAACGAATCCTGGTGACATTCAGGTTTGATTTTTCGTGATTTCCCGGTCTGAACATGAAGGTACAGCTTTTGGCTTGTCTCAACTTGAGTTTTATAGAGCCTTAATTAGAAGAGCACGGACATTGAAACATATGCGTATTGTACGTAGAGGAACTTTCTTTATAGTCTGGTTACTAGTTGCTGGTTATAGGCTGTTAAGAAATATGCTGCGGTTTTAAGCTGGTTTGCTCGTGAGCTCTTACCCTCTAGAGTGCGTGGATTGACTTGATGGGACATTAAACTTACAATCTGGCTTACCTGTACTTGATAACATTTTTGACCAGGAAGATAAATTGTCTAATTCTCACGCGACACCAATACGTCGGTGTAACTGTAATCATGTTTGTACGCAGTTAAAACAGTTATGGTCAAAGCCAAGAGAAATGCGTTTGAACTAGACTGAAGCCAACTTGACACGATTTCCACGTTAAATGCATTCCACACTCATTTGCCTGACGAATATGTCTCCTCATTCCATCGTAAGGATGTCTCAGCGCTATTACACGCTAGAACCAAAGGATTTTGCCGCAATTAGGTACTCCTCGAACCAGTCGGCAACAATTTCCACTGAGTGCCGCACTGTGCAGAGATCCGGGATTCTCATTCCTGGTGCCATTAGGTTAGAACGTCGCTTTCTGATGACGATACAGTTAGCTCCGTGTTATATGGCGCTGGCGTTTCACACAAGTGGAAGGGACTTCCAACTCCGCCGATTGCTCTTAGTTTCGTGAGAGGAAGAGGGAAAACGTTCATTTTGCAGCTACGGGGGCAAGGGGAAACGTTGAAGCATTGTTTCCATCCCTTGTAACAATAATAATCAGAACTTGTCTCTCGACATCAAGTTCTTGGTGGCGAGAGTCATACGTGGTTTTCGTGAGGAACAAATAGCGTCAAACGGGAAGCCGCTGAGCTCAATTATAGTTGGAGGTTACCGTACTTGGTGGAAGTTATCACTTGGCTCTTCCTCCAGTAAATCGAAATGATTTAATTAAATTGTGAGTTTCTCCGACATGTGTTCAGTTGTCTCATGCTGCCTGAGGAATATAGAGAACACTGGGTGGGGGATTTCAATGAGGATTCAATGTACAAATCAAGGACTTTGTTCGATCAATGCACTCATTTTTGATGTAACAAAGAACTGATTAATATTTAAACCTCGATTTTGCGAGTTAAAATCGTGGGTCCCTCTGTGGATTTAGTGTTACATCATCCCTTGAATATTACGTTTGGTTCTCTCCGGCACCTCATTATAATTTCTAACTGTTCCTAAGGTTTGGTGGGAATCCTTCGGAGGTCCTTTCCATCGCTTTCCAGGCCCGTCCGGTTTATTGTGGTCAGTAAACCCATTGAAGGCCGAAACCGAGGCGTATCTCGGCTGTTTTCCCTCCGGGGTCTTCACAGTGCGGTAGAATATATTGTATGTAAGCGCGTAATACAGTTTCCCCGTTGCGATGTTACGAAATTCCTCGCTACGTTTTGTGTTGAGCTTCGTTGAGCGTATCATCGTCATGTATTGTGTACAGTACATGTTCATCACAACCGTATCCTTGGTGAACAAATTGCCGGAAACAGCCCGGCGAGGCTTAGAGTAGATTAAAAATTGATGTTTTCCTTCGTCGTAATGGTTATCACGATCACCGATGGATTCATTAAAAAAATTCCTGTCCAAAAGAAAGTAGTTTTTTTGAGCGCTGACGTAAATAACCTCAACCAGCATGAACTTACTGACATGGGAAACGGCGGAAATTCCCGTGAATTTTTCTAGAGCAAATTCTATACCATTCAGAAGAATGGGAAATAGAGGAGGCAGAGTACGTGTTAAAAGCGGCAAAACACGTTTGGGTCATGATGTTGTGTGTTTTGGGCTGGAACGACGCGTGTCCGGTTCAGAAAATGGCAATTCCTAAGGCGAGAACCTCCGTTGAAACAAGCAGCCTCGACTAAATGATCAAAAGAGAGCAATCTCGCCTGAGCCAATCCTGAAAACTTGGAACTCTCCCCTGATTACATTTTCACAGGGCCTGTGCCATCTGCTTCGGCAAATATCACCGTCCTCGTGGCCCCAATTTTCCTCAACGGGAGGAATGAAAGATTACATTTTGTCTGGAATGTCGCTGACGACGTTGAAACAGAGAGGGGGGAAATGCCTACCGGACTGTGGAAGAGCAACGTGTTGGAGATGGCGTGGGTGATAAAGCGCGAGATATTAAATGTCAGAGGACGCCCATGGAGGGGTTTTTAAATATTAAATGTTCAGTGTTGCCGGAACGGCACCTGCTCTCCGAGTAGCTACTTTTCCTTGTAGATCCAGTGATAACGTTGTTAAAATTACGCGGATAGTTTCAATTCCTTCCCCTCTCTTGGATAAACTATTTGATGAGGAAATTTATATTCTAGAAATTAGGCGACGATGAGTTTCTTGTTTAGCCACAAGCGAGCAGGCTTTAAATACCTTTAGAAACGTCAAAGTTAACTAAATGGCTCCCCGCTTCGATGGCTTTTCAAACTGACAAAAACCCAATTTACTATATTGTAAACTACCTACTGACAACTCCACCACCTGATCACTGTTCCGAAACAAAGCTCGTTCTAAATTCATGGGCAATCAAAGTTGGTAAGCTCTCGCCTTCACCCCCTCGTGCATTCCAACACGTTTGTCCTCCAAAGGGAAATGCTCCTGTTAAATGTAAACTTGAGGCCATTTTGCCAAGTCGTAGTTTTAGATTGTTTGAGAGTTTTAAACGGTAGAGCCAATGAATAATGAATCAGTCGGAGGTGGTGTGAGAAGACTCCATTTTGGCAAGTGGGTAGGAATAAGCCGTACACACTCTATTATCTACCCACGGGATTTCAAAAGAGGATCCACGAATGCCATATTTGGCCGGGCGGTTCTCAATTTGCATACATTACCGAGGAGTCAATAGCTTTCGGGACTTTATGCCTACACGAGGGTCGTTGATAAAAAAGAATTGATGAATCTTCTGAATTGTGGGTGCTTCTGATCGATATCGCGGGCAGTTTGCATAGAAACGCCCTATCTCAATTACCCAGGAATGCCGACAGAACGCAAAAATGAATTACTAATCAATTTTACACGGGAGCCCTCTCTTTCTTTAGAAGATTGTATTTTGTCCTTTGTAGGGTTGGCAGAAACGAAGATTACGGGAACCAAAAAATAATCCCAACGGTTTTAATTAAAGACCAACTTTACCTTAATTTTTAGGTCTCATTGCTGCTATGAAATGGTTGAAGAAAGGCTATCGTTTTTGCCATTTCGCCTCGCAAAAACCGCGATGTGTTTATTGACCCTAACTACAATTTATTCCCTTTTCTTATAGTTTGTTGCTCCATTCCTTTCGAACGATTTTGAAATAGAACGAAATGAAATAAGAATTGTATCTCTAAACGTTCACTGTCTACATTTCAAAGTGTGAATTCAGAATCCTAAAAGACTTGGTCCGGGTTCTACTAGTGCCTAATTTTCAGCCAAATTACTCAAAGGGTTTTACATAGTGGGAATTTTTACTATTTGGAAATCGTTTTTCGGGTTTGAATGCCTATGAGTGTAACGTATCATTTCCACTAAATTTTGGCCTATAAATCGACTCAAATGGTCCCAGACCGATCGCCGTACACCGAAGGAAGAATTTTATAGGTGATAATGTTTATTTTAAAAATAGGTTTTTTTTTTTTTTTTTTAAATAAGAAAAAAGTTTACTTACCTTCTTGGAGACATTGAAGCTGCGCTTTCCGAATTATCATGAAGAGAAGATTATTCCCAAATGTTTGCTGTGACTTGGAATGAATGATGATACTAGTCTCCATTGAAATAGGGTTCACGTTATTCAAAGTTGATGAATAAAATGAATAAGTAGAATTGAAAGAGGTGCGTATGCTCAATTTCTGAAAATAACAATTTAGACTCGCTCTTTATCTTCGAGGGGTACATTTTTCCTCCGTTGTTAATTAAAAAAACCTGAAATAAATTAATTAAATTAATACAAACTGGGTTCCTAGTTTTATTCAATTGATAGTTCCATTAGGTCTCTGAAGATGAAAAACCGTGGCTTGTTCTCTCCTTTCCCAGGAGCAAAGCACAACTTGAGCTCTCTAACAAAGACCCAATTCACCTGTAGCTCTTTTTGTTGTTTAGAAGTGGCACTTGTCTCATTATGAAGCTCCGGTAAAACACTTGAAGTGAAGCGTGGAACGAGGGGTTTGACAACAACGACCTTCCCGTTCCGGTTTCTTTCATCTCACCCTCCTGCCAGGGTTTCGCTGTTTAAAAAAAAACCCATCCATTCGCGAGTGCGTACACTGAGACAGGAAAATTGAAAGGCACGCTGCACAATTGCTCTTGTATTGCCGGTAGGTATTCCTAAATGCCCGAGCAAAGGGAGGTGCAGACTCGCGATGAGAAAAACTGGCGATTATCCTCGTTCGATACTTTTTACTCGAACAGAAGAGCTGTTGTTTTTTCGAACAAAAATCTGTGCTCTTGCATTTTTCCGTTTAAAAAACCACCTCACTACCGTCTGCGTCTAATTAGAGAGTTGGCGGTGGTAAGTGGGTATTGATTTTCATTAAAGTGCACATATTTAGCATCCAATCTTAGGATGCCAGCCTCTCCACTCAAGAGAAAAGGGGAAATAACCATTTCGGTGTTCATTTACCAGGCTTGATTATGTTATCTTCATGTTTTAAGTGAATAATAAGTAGGAGAACCAACCTACCGAAATTAATCACTATGCTCTATATTCAGTTTCCTTCAAATCATCATGTAAGAACTGGGGGTTAGGTGAATCTATTGAAACATTATTTCGATATTCTATTAAAACATCGAATGTTGAGAACGAGACAACGCTGCATTTTGAGGATATCTAGCTTAAGAGGCTCTTCATAAGGAAAACATCACATTCCTGACAGTATTGATGGAAACATTCATATCTTTCAAAAATATAGAATAGACCTCATCACTAATTTGTTCCGTACTATGAATCTCAGTCCATATTTCGAGAAGACAACATACGGATTTCCTTCACTTCTCGTCACCCACCATTAACCTTTTAAGGTGTACAACCTCTGAGAACCGTCCAAAGGTTTTCCCTAGCCCTCTCCCAACTTCCCATGGGAATCCCTCTGGTTCTTCAATTTTCTTCAATTCATTTAGACTCCTCGAAACCCCTTCAAGCCCGAAGGCGGGCGCAGTAATGACATTTTTTCTCGTTTTTCCCTCACCTTAATAATGATAGCCTCCCGTGGAAGCTGTTACTTCATAAAGTCCGAGAGAAGTAGCTGTACACTGCAATTAACTTCACTCTGTCGTTTCTCTTCTTTAGTTTTCTTTTTCAGTCAGTTTGGGGGTTCTTGACGAAATTTCACGTTTTTCTGTAGAAATAAAGTCACGACGAGTTCCTTCTGGTATACCAGACGTTGGTTTCTCACCGCTCAACCCATTCATCTCTCAATTTTGTCAACTTTTAAATGGATTTTCTCTTCCCTCGATTTGTTAGTTTTTTACCGCGTTCTTTCCAGGGAAAAATCAACTATTCGTGACTGAGCACCTTTGAGTTTTGCATGAGTGATAGATCGCGTTCTGCGGTAGGCGAACGAGACAGGAGAAGATCGAATGACCCATAGCGAGCGTCGCCTGGTGGAGAACCTCAACATGCTAAGGGTGATCGATTAGTAGTCAACAGGGTAACCCTTACATGACGCTCAAGTGTATGTGAATGTGTTGTGTCTACAAGACAAGCATCACATCGCTCATGAACCTCTACCGCAATGAACTGTCTATACCACTGTTAGAGACAGAAATCGTCGCATTTACCGATCCCAATCTCATTCTCTATTACCTCAGTTTCCAAATTATATTCCTATTATTCTTGTACATTTTTTCTTATTCCCTAATGTGTGATTTCTTCGTCAGGGGTTCTTCGTAATTTGGGAGGTAACCTGGCCACTCCACTTCCGTCACCCGTAAGCACTCGTAAGCACCCGTATACCGCTCAGATTAGTCATTCAGGGTTTGGAAAAAGAGAAGTGTGAACAATTTAGATACTCTTCTGAAATTGGTAACTAGAAGTTGTCTTCTCGAAATATGGACTGAGATTCATAGTACGGAACAAATTACTGATGAGGTCTATTCTATATTTTTGAAAGATATGAATGTTTTCCCAACAGAATTTTAGAATAATGGAGATCGCCTCTTCCTTTAGTGATAGAAGTCGTACGTACTTCAGACTTGTTTGATGACTTTGATCAAAGTGACTTCTACATCTTCATCGTCCTTAAATTTATAGAGAAAAAAAACCTTTTTTCTAAAATTACAATCTAATGAAGCGGAAGAAGTCCAGGGAGGAGGTGGGGGGGGGGTTGTTGGATGAATAATTTATCCTGCACACAAACAAAAGATGATTTATTGAAGAATTGGCTGGAAAAAAACTAGTTTTTTCCAAAAAGGTCTTGTCTTCACTCAATTTTCAAATTGAAGGAGAGGCGAGCGGCGTGGCCAACTTCTTACTTCTTACCCAAAACGTTTATCTAAGATATAGTAAATGCGTTTGTCAATAATCATCAGCAATCTAAAGTACCCTCATCCACAACCCTAGTGGGTGCCTCAATTAGTGAGTCGCCACTCTGCAATTCCCCCATCCACTCAAGCAGAGAGCCACGATTTTCTTTTTCTCCTACGGCAGCTGAAAAAAAACCCTTGTTTTACTGTTTTTTTTTTTTTTTTTTTTTTTTTTTTTTTTTTTTTTTTTTTTTTTTTTTTTTTTTTTTTTTTTTTTTTAAGAAGGAGAAGGAAATAATGAAACTGGCGAAAAGAAGACTCGAAACTCCAAGAGATTTTCGTACTGTCGACACACTAAAAACGGCAGTTTGGCTTTCGTTTTTAGCCCTATATTCTCTACGGACAGTAAAACGCTTTCACACCCCCTCTTTCTGAACTAAGCTAATCAACTCCGAGTTTAGTGTCGCTCGTAAACTTTAATACTCGAGGAGTGTTAACTGAAAGTTGGGGAGAGGCTACTGCTGAAATCGGAAAGAATAAATTGATTGTTGGCCTCAATTCTCTTGATGGAACATTTTACTACTGGTACGTTACCGAAATGTTCCTAATCTACCTTCTGGTGGCGTTTGACTCCTATAATCCCTTCAAAAGCTTTTCATGACCACAATATTCGCTTTGAGGGTATTTGAATATGCTATTTGTCTGAACATTTTCGATTTGGAGTGAAGTTTTGAAGATGATTGCAGAGAACGAGTTCTCGAGAAAATTTTAGTAAACAAGTAAATTATTTAGTGACAAATTACAACAATTACTCGAGGGCTGCTTTGGAATTAGGAACCATCTATTACAAAACCCTATCAACTTTCAAATCCGGACAAATAGAAGACGCCGGGACAAAAGTGACTGATACTAAGAATAGGTAATGAAAGGATCTAAGACAGAACCAGATCCCCCACAGTGTATGAGGATACTTTAATACTTAAACTTATTCGATGCAGGATGCGTTCCCGTATCGAATCATGCGTGTGGGTGCTTGTGAAAGGTCTCGTCACAGCTGCGTATTGATGGTCGCAACTGCATTGATGTACTGTATTGCTTTAAAATATCAAATATCAAAATAGAAAGGTAAGACTTGTAATAATTGGACGATAACAAAAAAAAAAAAAAATCTTGAGGAATGTAATTACGAGTGTGAAACCTAAATACGCTTAAAAGTGGTTCGAGACCGATCCATTTAGAAAAATATGGTCATGGCACTGGTGATTTTGCAGTTCTGCGTCCCTAATTTGGTTGGTATCAGATCGCATGCAGTACCACCAACTCCAAAAGAATTTTATAATTATTATACTTTGAGCGTCGGGTCCAACCATTCATCAAAGAAATATCTTGACGCAATGACGACTCGCTAGCCTTGTTCTGATTGAGATGTGATCAAGTCCCGAGGCGTCTGCGATGTGCGTAGGGTGGTATTTTGGAACACATGTTCCCGACGGATTGAATCCGCTGAACTTCGTTCAACATGAAAAATAATGGGAGACAACGTTCTCATTTAGACGTGAGAAATGACTCGTGCGACCTCGAAAATGAGCTTCTCTGAAATACATCACTCCCTCGTCTCCGCGACACGATAATCTTCCATCTGGAGCTTGTATCGCGGGTAAACCTCTCAACTAAGCGAATCGAGCTTGTGAAGACATCTCGTGAAACTGTCACCTGAAAGCATTAATATCTGTCTAGGATTTTCCATTTGAAACTGTAACTGTCTGCAGTCCCTTCTGTTGACCCAGTGACGACCCGGTTTCTGCCGTAGGCCATAATTTCGTATCTCGACTAAGCTCCCTCTCATCTAACTACACACTTTGTCTGTAACAACTCATTATTCGAACACCTCTTCTTCACAAACGATTATCAGAGGATAAACTTTCAAAGAAAATTACCTAAATTGCCACTAATATGTTTACAATGGTGGTAATATCAAGATGAAGCATATGTTTAAGCAGCGCTCTCCCTCCCCTCTCCCTCCGCTGTGAGCTAAGGAACAAAGAGGCTTGTCTGGAAGGTGCAACTTTGACCCGATTGGCAATTGGGGGACAACATTAAGTTCAATTTGTTTATTCCTTTCATTTTCGGATTGTACACAGGGAGTTTATCATAGCTCATAGTGAATGTTCTTATGTCCACTGCTGATGGTTCTGAGCCTAAAATGCATAGACCTGTCTCTTCATATGGCCTATCTATTTCCTTTTGCTGCCATTTCATGCCTCTTAAGTTATTTTTGTTCGCGGTAATACTCCTCATTCCTTTACTAACTGCTCTCACATGCTTCATATCTATTTATTCTTCCTACTATTTTAGTCTACAGACTATCCCTCATATTATCAGTATGACCCCAAAGGTTTCACCGCTGCTTTTTCAGCGCCCTAAATGCTATCAGTCTCCAATCGCAAGACTGCCTCACTTTATTTATGGAGAATGTTAGGTACTGTGTTTTAAATACGTTCGATGTAAGACTATTCTCCAAAAACTATCTGGTCACAGCTCCTAGCGCTCTTCCGGAACTCGAAAATGCCTCTTCCCACGTTCTCTTATTGATAATTACAGCCGTATTATCAGAAAAGCAAGCAGGTTTCTCCCAAAAACGAGTCACCTAAATGTACTAGGAACAAGAGGGAGCCAAGTACCTTCCCTTGGGGAGCTCATGGTTTATTAGCTGTGATTTACTTATTCTATCTTGGGAGGACACAATTAGCTGCTTATTTGAGAGGTAGGAGGAGAACCATTCCGCTACTTTGCTGTCCAGCCCAAGCCTCTCCAGCTTGAGTATTAGTGTAGATGTTTCAATTGAGTCGAATACTTTTGTAAATGTAAAAATCTTATAAAAATTAATATAAAACTACCTTCCTGTTTTCATTAATCCCATTTGTTAGTTTAGACGCCACATCTGTAATAGCGTTGTGTCTGCTCATGGTCTTCGAATGGGAAATAATGTCGTTAGATCCCAATAATAACTGTGCTTTGATTATTTTTTCGAAAACCTTTACAAAGATAGTGGTGGCGGTAGACACGGTCAAATTATTTCAACTTTCCTTGTTTTATGAAGTGGGCTGACAAGACCTCCGTTAAGTCCACGAATAATTTACATTGTCATGCGGGAAGGAGAATCTGGTCGTACCACTTCTACGTTCTACCTTTAAGGAATCATAAGCTCATTTCCCTGAAGTTTCGACGTGAAATCAACCCTAGAAGTTGCTCTGAAGGATGTAGTTGATAGTTTTTACCCCCTCAAGCGACGTTGCTTCTAAGCTGCCTGTTCTTGAGCTGCTTTTCTCTTGCCTTTCCCTCCAAGTTGCTCCCCAACTTTAATTGACTTTTCCATTAAAGGATTTGACAGAGATGCGGAAGGGACACGCGATGTGCGCCACTTTCCGGTCTGATGGGGGTTGAAACTGTTGGAAGGCCGACCTTCTTTTCCAACAGCTCCCTTTTCTGAAGTTGTTTCCCCAAACCTAATTTTCTCGTCCGACAGGCTGTCTATTCCACCATGCTCACTGCAGCCAGCAACCTGATCTGGCTATTTTGAAATCGAAATCACGGTAATATAAAGAAAAAATGAGGAAACAAAAAATTACAGGGCCAGCTGAATAACGCAGGGAACTGAACAGTTGAAGGTGGTCCAGGCCCAGGAAACTTTTTGAATAATTCACATCCAACTTTATTCCAGGCTTGTACGTGAGGGCGCATAATTAGACGTGAGCTTTGAAAGTTTGGTCGGGTTGTGAATTGTGAATCGGCTTCTAAGGACCGTATATTTCACTTGAGGTGCCTCGAATAACGCCATCACTCTGATCACACTTGCTAATCTCACGCGTCTCGGTAATTCGGTTGGTAATTTCATCTTCGTTACTTCGTCGACATGTGTACGTCCCAAGGGTACCAGTTTTCCACATTTCTATGACGATTCACCATGAATAATGAAAACGCCGGATTATGTAGCTACTAACTTCAAACTGCATAACTTCATGTTAACCCCTCAATCAGGAATCGTTTCTACTCACCCGAAAAACCCGGTATTTTGCACCCGTTCTATTGAACTCAGCCGGTGCCAATAGTTTGATCTGGACTGGAGGGACAATTTATAAGACACATTTATAAGACTACATTGCAACGAAATTTATTGATGAAGTGTTTCATGAAATCACACATTTTAGTACTTCTACAAAACTAAAACAAACAGGAAGTTACCCCTTACCCACGTAATAACTGCAAAAGTGTGAAAAGCAAGGAGTTCACAACTCTACATTATGCCAAATTTTACCCTCCACAGAGACTTCTAAATAACGGAACATTAACGGTAAAATTTTACTATATAAAATATCTGTCTTATCACTTTATAGATTTTTAATAATATTTGAACACAACTAGAACACGGAAAATTCAAATGAATCGGTAAGCATAAAAAATAGCAAAACAAGTTTTTGCTATTGAGAGAAAAAATAATGCGCTTTGCATTTTTCCCGTCTTTTTCTTGAAGGTTGTTCTTCTTGATGGCTTGGCCTTCCTATCTTTGGCTTCTTTTAGGCATTATGGTAAATTAGCTGCTTAGCTATTCTCATCCCAATGCCCATGTGATCCATTATGTCATTGGATCTGACGCCAAATAACTTCCTTTCTGTGGTCAGCCCATGCTGTCGCCAACATGAAAAATCACAATTACGATGAAAAATACAAAGTTATCTATTCATGGGGTCTGATTATAATAATACCTTCAATAAAAGTTTATCCCAATGAAGGGACGCATTGTACAGCGTACTGTTCACTAATATTGAAATATTGAAAGCTGCTGACAACAATGGTTCGCAAGTAAACAACTTGTAGGATTCAGAGCAACTTGTGAATCTCAAGAGTAAAATTTCACTCACAGTTATCACAATTACCTTTTCTTGAATGCTTTCCATGTATAAGTCACCCTAAAGCTATCTGCAGAAGTTGTACTTGTTGTGGTACAGTCAATATTGTCTCTGAAACGAATGTAACCAACCACGGTTACTTTTTTTTTTTTTTTTTTTTTTTTTTTTCTTACTAAAACAGACTCAATGTATGTGTGAACAATGTGTGCACTGTTGTGTGTATATACAAACTGTCTGGCACAACTGCCAGCAGGGTTGCTTGTTTGTTATTTTATCTAACATTTTTCTAATTGTGTTGCAGAGGATCAGTCTACAGAGAAGTGCCCAAATCATGTTGCGGCCTTCTCTCTCCCGCTGCAGTCTCGCTAAGATGGCTGATGCTGCTGCTTTTGACAGTCGGAGTCTGTTGCGCCCTAGTCGGCACGGTTCTCGGCGCCACCCGAGCCACTGCCCCCCACCACCTTACCGTTTCGTTATTAATGATAGGTGAGTCACTGGGATATATTTATTACAAATTCAATTTACTTGTTTTATTTTTCCACCCGCTGGGAGTTCAGCGTCGTGTGGCCTGTTGGAATTGCATTTAGCCTCGAATGCTCTGCACAACGGCAACCCCCACTTATCAACCACCACTATAACCTTCCTCAACAGCCAGTCTACAAAAGATCCAGAAGTACTAATTTCGGGAACACTACCCCCGGATTATGCTTCATGCTTTTACCTTCGGCGTGTTCTTTATCACTTCCTTGAACAGCGCATGTATTTAAAACTCACGTATTGTGGCAAATATTTGACGAAATGTGATGGAAATTGTAGGTCATTTCGACTAAATTAGGGAGATATTGTTGAAGGACTCTTTCAAGAAACTCGTGATGTAACGTCCGAAGACTATAGTAGAACTCATAAGAGGCTCTCCAAAGTTGTTTCCACTTTCAACGAAATTTGATCACAATGCTCCTCGTTATTGTACACAGTCTCACCACTCCGAAGTTAGAAACGAAAGTGCGAGAACAGGTACAAAACATACCTCCTTCATCCTCTGGAGCCATAATAATCATATTAAAATGCTACTTACTCGTTGTAGAAGTTGGTCTCCTTTTTAGACTTACCCACAAAACACTCGCACAACCCGAAGGAGTTGGAAAGTTTTTTTCCTAATCAATTTACGAGTTTTCGTGAAGCGAGGAGAGGAGGCGAGAAAAGTTCTCTTGTGAAGTTTTGCTTGCTGAAGTTCCTCTTCGCGAAGCGGGTTCACTTTTTTCTGTCTTTCAGCCTGAGTCTGTTGAAGGATTCTGCCATAATACACTCGACTCGATGAGAAGTTGCTCATTTTCTTCTCCCTTTTTTTTAGCTGGAACTTTTCTACTGAGCATTTTTGGGTCGTTAAAACCTTGTATGCTAAATAAATAGCGGGCAAATAAATATGTAGGTACCACTTTGTAGAAAATGTTACGTCAACATTTATTTTGGTTGGTTATTTCTTGTCTTCCTACGTAATTATGCCCAAGGTCATGGGAAAAGGAGGAAAGAAGTCAACCATTTTTTTTTTTTTTTTTTTTTTTTTTTTTTTAATGCGTTTTAAGGTGTCTAAATTATAAAAGGTAAAATGTCCGTCCTCGTTTTTATTTGTAGAAAGTTGTCTAAAAACCTGATATTTTGGTTCTAGTTGGTTCCCGAACCTTTCAGCCCGATCGGCACTTGGATTTTTGAGATTTTTTGATACCGAAGCTTGTGGGGTATCATTTTCCACTTACTTCTGGATTCCGACCCATTGAGATGGTTGATTGGTGCTCACTGGGGATGGGTATAGGTCAAGTGGTACACAACTACCTATTTTGAAAGTTGGTTTTCGATATTATTGGGTACCTTGGCGTGTGAGGTATCATTTTCCACTAAATGGTGGGCGCTGAATCGATTGGAATGAGTCCGGGACACTCCATACTCACTATTTTCGCCTAAACTCTGCTCCGAGGAAAAACCGTATCTTCTGCTAGAATTTGCAGTGTGTTTTTAATAGTGACCGAATAAGTGCTTCGATATATTGGCTCTAGATTCTGGAAACACAAGCACCGAGCGAGGAAACTTATTGTGCCACTTGTGAGTCATGCTAATTCCTCTTTCTTTATATGTAAGGCTGACCATCTAGAACTCACCTAATATTCCCAATTACCCCTCCTGCCACCACAAGTATTTGCCACTTGACGACGTTAAGTTGAACGAACCCAAAGAGCCGTTAGAGCATTTTGCAACAATAGGCATTCACATACTTGACGAGACGGCCATTAGAAACGAGTGACATCTTCGAGAAAATAGCCGGCGAAAGAACGAAAAAATTATAATGGATGCTCACTTGAACATCGGCACTGATGGACGTCTTGAGATTCTGTGTGAGACAAAAGAGAGCGTCTAACGGGTTCACGTTTAAGTAATAGCCATTATAGGTTGTTCTCGTTTGAACGTTGTGGTGCTCGTACAGGAAGCTGCATTTTCACGTTTCAAGCTCACACGTAAATCAAGCTGTATTTCATTCGCATCTGAATCTTGGTGACTCTGATAGTTTTATAATTTTATTCGGGACAGTGACAGGGCTTAGTGGGTACTTGTACGTCTTGCATATCATGAAGTTGTCTTCATCATTTGCCGCGAATCTTTGGCAAATCTTTCCCTATTCATTTCGTAACTGGACACATTAAATTCGATCGATTTCTCTCAAGAAATTGTCAATTTCTGTACAATTGGGAGCCTCTGATTCCGAAAAATTGCGCAGATGTTTAAACAAAAACTTTAGAGATTCAATCTTATTGATTAATTATCTACGAACTCGGAACCTCAGAATAATTACAAAAATTAAGTAGCAAAAATAACATTGAGTTCGTGTCCCTTCGATTAAACACACATGCGGCCAAATGCCACCTGAATTTAGCCATTGTAACTCGTAATGTTGCTCAAGAAATGGAATGGATTACTTTTCAATTCCAGTTTACGCGCGATATCAAGAAGTTCAAGGAAAGTTGCCCGGGATCCGTTAAATGAGGAATGAAGAAATGTGCGGGCCAAGAACACTCATTTTCCGCCATCTTTTAGGCGCTAAATTAGAGATGCGATCAAGTTGGATCCCAAATCGATTGCTAGCAGCCTGAATGTGTGCTAAAATGTGTTTTTCGTTCATGAAAAATTGAGAAACAGTTCGTAGCGTTGGACAATTTATTTCAGGTTCAAATTTCGGGTCAAACGAGAAGCACTTTTTATTTTTCAACATGTTATGTATGGAAATAATTGGCCTCAAAGCTCTCCATCCCACCGATACGTGGATTAATGGCGAGGAGACAGCGGAACTAAATCGCATCGAGTTGATAGGGGAAATCCCAAACGAATCGAAAAAAAAACCAACTCATACAAGCGGGAAAAAACCCACAAAATAGCAACACAACCCGCCTTCAGGCTCACTTCATCTGTTGCCGGATTACTCGAAAAAACCGAAACGCGAGGTTTTGTATTAGAGAGGGAAAAGGTATAGTTTTTTTTTCAGGAAAACTCAATTTATCGCGCAAATAGATTTTCACCTTCGGAAAAAATGATGTGGGGGGTTATGCTCTCTTTTTTTACGCCAAAAACATCCTGTGCAGGTTTCAATGCAGTCACTTCGAGAGACGACGATTGAACAGGAAAGTGGAGCGTTCAGAAAATGAATAGTAAATGGTAGGGGTCAGTTCCAATTTGATTTGGGTTCTTGTGACGAGGTGATGTGAAAACAAGTCGAAGATTCCTTACCAACGTCCCTAATCTGAAATTTGGTCTTCTCTATGTCCGCGTCACGGTTATTTTAATAAACTAACAAACTACTCTTGGAATAAACATGGTCAATAGGGAATGATTACGGTTTATTCAATGGAACTCACTTTCGCAAAACTGAGATGAAAACTTTCTGAATTCTCTTTGATTCAGAATTAACTTCAATATAAATTTGCATTGAAACTGAGTGGGAAAAACGAGACGCTTCCTCGCTCATGGCGAAGGAAGATTTATTTCCTGAACCTAGAAGCAGCTGCTGAATAAAACTTGAGCTCTATGAATTTTCTTGGATCTTTTCAATTCTCTTTTACTCAACCTTGCTCTCCTCCTCACGCATTCCTCTTCTTCCACCGTCCTGTCACTTACGTCCCTTCAATAAAAAAATAGGCCCGGAATAAAGCTTCATCTAAGAATCTCACAAGAGCCCCTATCACAGCCAGCATGTCGTTTCGAACTCTGCTTAGCTCTCATCAGTCCAATAAGATTAGAGCGAGGTCAGAGGAAAAGATAACCGTGACCAATTGAGCATTCGCAAAATACATTTGCATTGTCAGGGCTTAGTGCAGCCGTCAAGGAAACAGTAAATGAGCCAAACACATATCTGAATCTTGAAAAACTAGGGTTGCTGAAAGTCTCAACAAAACTATATTTTTTCCGGTAATGGAGTGCAAACCATGAGGATCAATGCAGTTTTGTCAACATTGAAATGTCATGCCAGCTGTGATTGATTTGACAATATTTATTTAGTAGTAACCACAACAGAAACAGCAAAACGGCTCAAGTTCCTTTTCACCAGATAAACTTATAGCCTCTTAATTTTCGTACCTTTAATTAAATGGATGAGGATTCATGTCGATCGTAGCTTGGCTCATCCGGAGCCTACCAGCAGGTTACAACCTTGTTCGCACCTGCCGTTTTCATCTGCTGACTCACCCTATCACAAAGCTGTGGGGATCGAAGAGAACTGAATGAGTAGTGAATGAGTTTGTATGAATGTACAAATTGGAAAGCAAAAATAACTTCTGCCATACGCGAGAAATATGAAACTTGCATGCATAGCTTCACAGTCAACTAACACAACCCTCTGCGGATCCCTTCATGCTAAAGCACAACAAGCTCCCTTGCAGTTCAGGTTAGAAGGATTCATTGTACAAACTCCCTCTGTATTAACATGGCATGAATCAAATTTGCTTTTATTTTCAGAACATGCATCCCCATGTAGGTATGGAAAGAAAGTTTCCCCAATTTCTACATTTTATTCACCATGTGCGTAGATTCAAGATCCGGAAATACCCGAAGTATTGTAGGTTCCTCAGTCGTGCCAATTACCAGTTTTAATCGTCCCTGACGTAGGTAGATTACTTTCAAAGTGGTATTTAATTATGTTTGGAGATAGACGTGCGGGAGATTATTTTCCACAAAATTATTTGGACGCTGAACCGATTGAGGTGGGTTCTGAATCTATTGCTGCTTGCACAAGGGCGCTCTTTACGAGTAAAAGAGGGTATTTTGAAAATTGGTACGAAAAAAAAAATTCACCAATATCTGTCAATTACTTACTCTGGGAACCCATACAATTTTCCACATTATCCAGGTCACCTAGAATGGCTTACTGTATGCTTGTAGTTAAATCCAGTACTCGCAGTGACACAATTCACTTCATTTTCATTAAATTACCGATAACTCTGATCTTATCGAGGGAACGCCTTGCGATAGGGTGAATCAGCGCTTTCAAGTTCAAAACTTTTGCCCGGCTGCTTCCCATGTCGTCAACTTGCGGACTCAGCAGGTTGCTAGTTCTCCGTTCAGTCTAATTTTTCCGGAAAAAATCGTTCATTAAATATTAAAAATGGGTTTTTTGCACATGAATTTGCCAGGTTTTGAGGGCTAGGGGCGGGTGGGAACTAATTCCGACGTGGGACCCCGAATTGAGGTGTCGAAGATCTGCGAACAAGGTATAACCCATTTTTTAAAAGGACAATAATAAAATAATAATTTAAAAAAATAATGATTATTTATTAATAATTTCAAAATCCGAAACCTACATGCCCACGCCCACGCCGTTTTTGGCAGTAGAAATTTTTCTAAAACATTTGAAATTTTAGCAACTCATTCAAGGCTCCAGTCAGTCCTCGAAGCCCCAAATGAAGGTATGATAAAAATGGGTTTCGAGATTTTTTTACGGACATGAAAGAGTATCATTTGTGAGACCAAATCGATTCAATGGATCCCACACCTAACTATTGGTGACACTATGGATCTCAGCAGCTGTGAAGGGATAAACCGTTGCAACATCGAGGAAATGGGTTTGTCCAAGTAAGCAACCAAGAACGATGGTACCTTCTAAAACCCATCATATTTTAAGTGTGCGACATATTTTACTTCAAATAATTACACCAACGCCTTCATAAGTGACAAGATCACGAGAAACCGCCAACGACAAACCCATAATGAACTGACAACGACGTGGAAGTTTATAGTGTCTTCTGACGCCTACCGAATGCCCCAGTCAATCAACGTCAAGATCCCTTTTAGCGTGATAGATCCCTTTCGCGGCTCGTGCCATCAACCTTTATTCAACCCCATCTCCGATATTATTCTCAGAAACAAATGAGAGCTCGACAAATGAGTGCGGTAGATGACTTTTCCATTTGGATCGAATAGCGTTGTGGCCTGTGAAATATTCCACTTTCTAAATATGCTTCGTCGCAAATGGGAAATCGGTGTGCGAGTTGACGCGCTGGAGGGTTTCACCTTTTACAATTTTCCCAACAGTACCACACAAGCTCTCTTCAGAAAGCTTTTAATGGTCCGACTCTTTGCCCGTGGTGTTTGTTGTGAATGATTGAAATGCAAAAACCCACTTATATGGTTTCATTTTCAGCCACATGAGAGCACGTAAACAGGGCCAGGCGGCTTCATGCTCAAAACGCATAATTTTATTTTAGGAAAATAACCTGGTTGTGAAGCTGGTCTGGGAATGGCTTTTTAATCTAATCGCCCAAATAGCCACTAATTGCTTGCAGCCGCTTGGTCAAAAACACTGTTTTATTATGAATGTGCCAACAATGGTTTCTTTCTAAATACCAATATCGCTTCATACCTCTTCCTTGGTGTACAGCCACCGGAACCGATCTCAATATATTCGGCAAATCTAGTGGAAAATTACACCCCAAAAAGGACTTAGAAATTTCAAAAAATCGTTTCCAACTTCTCACCCAAGTTTGAGGTAGCTGGGCTGAAAACGAGCCGTGCTCAATCTAGGACACAAACAAAATCTACGTGCAGATTTCTGAAAATAAATGCCATTTTAAAGGCCTTTTTAAATCCAAGTGGTGGTCGTACATTTGGAGATATATTTAGTCCAATTTAGGTTGGTTATTCCTTGAATAATCAACTTATGTTTTCATGCAGAATGTCAATCTCTCCTGTTCGGCCCAAAACTTTTTTCTGGACGTTTCTAGGTGTCTAGATCAAAATAAGCAAAATGTCCGTCTGCCGGTGGATCAAAATGTGTATTCCGATAATGGATTTTTATAGGTTTTCGGCGGATCTATGCGTGTGAGGTATTATTTTCCACTGAATTTAGGACGCTGAATCGAGTCTCCACGCTCCTGATCTGAGGAATAACCAAACCCTGTGAAAGAATTGGCAGCATTTTTTATTGGGTATGAACAGTTGGATTGGGAGAGATACCGAGTACATTAGTGAGACTTGCAGGACTACAGCAGATCACATTTGGTGATCGCTGAGGCGAGGAAACAGACGGGAAGGACCGCGCCGCGTTTAATTGATCCTCGAGCCAGGTGGGCCAAACCCGTTATTAGCCTTGTCCTGGCCATTCGTTCTTGAAAACTCTTAAACTATGAGACACGCTGTTTCAAATTAGAGCCGACTAAACCCGGCTTTTTTCTACGGTCGGCGTACATGGTGGCAGATCACAAACATAGGCTTTTCTATACAATCCCCCAGTCGGTGTCGGTCATGTTTTATTCAAAATGGGTCCCCTTCTCCGCGGGGTTCTTTTTTCTCTCTCGGCCGGGAGTTTCGCCACAATCCTCTCTGTCCCTCGCCACCATAAAATATTAGCGGTTATGGTAGCAAAGAGGAGGAGCGAGGCGAAACAGACCCCGCGCCTGGTTCAGTCGCCCTTGACGTTTTATTATTCAGTGGCTTTTCCCTTATTCCTCCCTCCAGGCCCCTCGCGAAAACGACGACAATGAGGTTTTGCGGGACAGAAATTATGACCGCTCTGTGTCCGGTTGTTTAGCCAGTGAGCTGTCATTTCCCTGAGGTCCTGCACGAACGAGGATCGCTCATCGCTCACGATCGTTAGCCATCGTGTGGAGCCGCCCCATGAAGTGTAACATTGTCCCGAATGACCGCATGAAAACAAACTATCTCCGAAACAGTCCGTCCGAACCCCCCTTGTTTCGAGTGAGTGATAGGTCAGCTTTTCACTCGGCCGTGATGACCCTTCAACCTAATATAGCGCAGAATCGAGTTGACAATTTTCTCGATGAGAGGTCCTGCCATGGCAATCATTCAATGCGCTGCTCCGTAGCCATGAGATGAATCAAACGAGCTTGCAATGCAATAAAGTGATGAATGTCCGAGATGTCAACAGTCCCTCGTATGAGTCTGTCAACGTCGGCGGAGGGATTTTTATTCGTCAATTAATTAATTCGTGACAAGAACCCACCGATGTCCTTATTTCGCTCAAGGTAGCGGACTCCGTTCTTTCTCGTCTCGCTATTGGCTTAGGTTAGGCTTTGCACATGACACGCGAGGTCACCCAAGTGATTGCAAATTCACAAAGTATGTTGACGTAAGTACGTAAAAGAGGCTATTCAGCCACAAAATCACGATGGTCGCTTTTCCTCTCATCGGATAACTCAAGCCAACAATGTGCAGCAGAGGAAACAAGCCTCCCACACTCGATGATCTCAAGAATTCCTTTCGTCAGAAAATTAAATCCGTGCCGAATGAAATGTTGAAGAGAGCCCACCCTGTACTTCATTCCAACTTAATTAGCTGATCCAAATGAAATTTAGGGGTGGTAAATGGTTTAATTTAGGGCTATTAAAGGTACGATACTCGTTAGTAATGATTCAGGCGAGAATGTAGCCGGATAGTCTCTCTTCTCGACGCATAGAGGACGAAAGAATTCATTCCAAACGGAAATTCGAATAAGAAACGTGATATTACTCGAGAAACGGTATTTTTCTCTAGAAAGTGGCAATATTGCCGAACAGTTCCTCATCCCTATTTATTGAAATGGGAGTCGTACAATTTTTTCCGCTCATGTCGAAACAAATTTCCCCGTTTGCTCGTGGAAACCCGTGTTTTTCAAAGCTCATGTTTAAGTCAGTTGCAAGTTCCCTCCGCCTAGTTTCGAGACTTTGAAAACTGATCGCTGCCTCCGGACCTTCAAGAGCGCAAACCGAGGCAAGTCTCATTCGATATGCCGGGAACGTATAGCTGGGCGCAGGGGAAGGGAATTTACATTGGTATCTGTTTACATCGAGGCTCGTTGAATATGCAAGCTACCTTCCCCTCTGGTTATGGTTTCCATCTCTGTTTTCTCTTCTAACGCCGCTGCGGCCGGCACCGGTTATGACCGTTGATATGCGTGAAAAGCCCTGAAATTCAAAGCCCACGTTTAATTTCGGGGACCACCCTAATGACAAGAGGCCCACAGCGATTGGTTTCCCCATCATTATGTGAACCGTTTGTCTTGAATGACGGTCCATTTCGTATTTCCACCCTCGGTGCCTTCGGGAACGTATTTCGAAATCGTAATCTTGGGGGTGGTGAATTGAGTTGTCTCGTCGATGGCATTCCTTTGGCGACTCTACCTAGAAATCCGATCTCGCCACTCGTCTCAGGTATAAACGAAGAGGCGAATGAGCGGAAAGACACGCCCTCACACGAGGAGTGGTTTGCGGTCGTTTTATTGTTTCAGAATTTTTTTTTTCTTTTTTCAATAAGAAGAACTCTGAGAAAACCATCATATCGATATCATCGTCCATTAGTTTTGCTTGGTCTCGTAACCGACAGGTTTTAGCAGTTAACCCTAATAGGTCTGCATTAGTAGAGAAAATTGTAGTAACGTTGTTAGTAAGTTAGTAGTAACGTATTTTCCATGGATTGCTACAAAGAAAAAATCTGCTTACTCAAATCTGAGGATACCATTGGAAAGAGCGCTAAATTTCCATAGGGTTACCGAGTGTGGAGACGACATCCGAAGGAACCGCCAAGAGCCTAAAACATAGGTTTAGCCAGGAAAAAATTCTTTTTTTGACACTCAAACCAAGTTTTTGATGTCAAATTCGAGTGCAAATGAAAAAATTTGTTAGACCGTTGGAAAGCTGACCTTTTGGTCCATGTATTAGCTGACCTTCACAGTTCTGCAACAAGAATGAGTAGGGGGGCTACGGAGCGTTTGAAAAACTGCTGATTTCAATGTTTGACAAAATTATATTTTCGGATTGCTTTTTGACTACCTTGTTGCATCTGAAAAACATTTGTTAGACATTGAGGAGATTGGAAATTTAACACTTTTTCCAATGGTTTCCTCAGATTTGAGTTAATATAAAAATTAAAAGAGTTATGTCCGTAGTAGTGACATAAAATCTTAAATCGCGAATAATCCAAAACCAAAAAACAAAATCTCTAAGAATACATGCTGGGGCAATTTCTGTCGGAAATGTTCTTTCTACAGAAGAACACGTAGGAGTCGGGTCGGGCTTCTACTCTTTGGGCCACCCTGTAGAATGGGTTGGGTGTTTATGGAAACTTACATGATCTCTCCCATTACAATTTGACTATAAAGTACGTGTGCTTTTACGTACAAACCCGCCCTCTACTGATGAACGACCAATTAGAAGGTTCTTCTAAGGGTGGATAAATTGAATTTAAACAATTATAAAGCGACTATAAGAGTATTCTTCCTCTAGTAGTTCAACCCGATCGGCCCAAATTTTGGGGGAGTATGGGTGAAAATATGTATCTTGAAACTCGATTTTGGGGATTTTTTAAGGGGCTAGATACGAGGGTTATCATTTTCCACTAAATTTTGGACGCTGAATCCACTGGAATGAGTGGGACACTTCACACTCACTATTGGTTGGTTATTCCTTGAATAATCAACCTATGTTTGTTTTGTAGGAGTTGGAGTCGTCCTGGTGACTGTTAGCGGCGTCGCTTGGCGTCTGATGTCCCACGAGTCGCCACCTTGGAGGTCCATGTTCGGCTTTTCGTCGTCGTCAGAGGCTGCTGATCCCAACAGGAGGTTCCTTCCGCGTCTGCCCCCTTCGTACGGCAGGCCGCATCATCCTTACGCTGGTAACGCTCGCTACATTTTCTCACGCAGGTTGCTTTAGGTTTTATCGCATTTTCATTAAGAATATTTTCATCCTGGCATGTTTCTTACCCCCCTAGCGATGATGTACCCAGAGTTCCAGTACAGGGCGCCTCCGCCATCCTATCAAGCGAGTATGCAGGAGTACAGGTTGAGACTGCTCCTTCTCGACAGGCACTCGGCTGCCAGCCCGCCACCCACGTACCGATCACACCCTCCAACGCTTCTCAGGCAATTATTCCTACTTGTATTTTCGCCTTAACGGACAACCTCATTTGTACGGTTGTGTTCATTTAATTTACCTCGTTCCAGAAGAGGTGGACTAATGGTGGCCGGTACCGGTGACTACAGCAGACCGCCCAGCTATCGGTCGAGGACGAGCAGCTGCCGGCCTGACCTCCCTAGAAGTGACCATTCCCGGCAAGCTTCTTCTGTCCTCAGTTCTGTAAGTTCAATAGCTTCAATCCCGCGTGTTTTCGACCTGTGAAAGGACTTCAGTTACAGTCACGGTATCATAATGCCTATAATTCAACAATTCTACGAATATGAAAGTTGATTTCGTCCGAAACCCAATTACAGGTTCACAACCTCTCGTCGACGCAAGTGAAAGAAGAGCCGACGAAAGAGAACGTCGTCACCATCGTCCAGACTGCTGAAGAGCCGACGGGTCCGGTCATTGTCACGATTTCAGGCGCTCCGGAACCTCTAGTACATTCGCCGAGAACTGACCAAATGGAAATTCTGGCGCATTTGTGATACTTTTTGGACACGATTCGAGTCAAAACTTACTCTTCATTGAGGGGGCCCGTACGAAAATTGATTTGGGCTTTATTTACCAGTATTATGCCTTTGTTGAAAAGTAAGTCGATCCTAACGAGCCAAAAATAAGTTCTCGGGAAAAGACGATTTGAGCGTGAAAATTCCACTGTTCCTCAAAATCAGTCGACTATGCCTTAAGTTGTGGGGTCAGTTTGAGAGAGTAATGCGAGGACTTGAGCAATTCGCCTCTGCAATTCATCATGATCCTGAAGGGTGCCTGCTTATGAATGCCTGCAGGCACCCTCCTACCTGAAAATCATCCAATAGCCAGCAGGAAGGGTGCAGATCGGGTTCTTGAGACTACCGAACAGAATTCTACTAACCCCCACCCTTAGTCCCAGGACTCAGCGAACAATGACGTCCTCCACGGCACTTCCTGCACCATTAGCTGCTGCCAAGGGGCTTACATCTTGGCAAGGCTCAGGAGCGCGTTGGTCTTGGCCTGTTTTCTACCACAAAAAATGCGCGGGTAGGATTTTTTGAGAATTTTTTGACGGAGCATGTCCTAAACTAGTCTTTCCACCATCTTACTACACAACCCCAAATTAGTTCACAATAATTCGTCTATCCAACCAGTGCTCCCACAAAGGATATCTGTAGTCTTCTCGCACGGCCTTCAGCGAACATTTTTCAGTGAAGTCTCGACAAGTGACTCAAGCTCCTCAACCCAATCCTCAACCACACGGTGTTGAAGGTGGTGACAAGTGTCCAGTGGCTCAATACCAAATCCTGGACGTTGTTGGCGTTACTACCGATTTTAGTAGCTCAACTTATTATGGCTCAACTAAATTATTCTCTCATTTTTGAGTTCAAATGCACGCAAAGGTGCACAAACTCGCCTTTTACCCGACTTATTGCCAATAGCTTTAAATCTCGCGCCCCCTCAAGGCTTCCCAAAAGCCGACAAGACGTGTCTTAATTTTATTCGTATATAGACTGATATCTCCGATCACACTAAGCCTTTATGCGATACTAGTAGATAATTTAAATAACGTTTATAAATCACAAAGCCAGTATCCTTTGGATATCCAATACACTAAACTCAAACCGAGCGCAAAACCTAGCTTATAAAATGGCGTTCATGTATCAATGTACAGTGTAAATACGAGTGTGTACACCTGTTGCTAACTATGTCAGAAAGTTCTGTTCGACGAAAACTTAAGTGCCCTAAAATATTTAAAGAACTAGGCTGCCAAGCATCATAGGTGAGTGCCATAGTTTTGAATCGATAACGAATTGCTCGTTTTAGTTGCTTTTCTCTATGGAAAAAAAACCGAGTTTGTTTTTCTACGCGGCTTTTCGAAACTACCTGGGACGATAGTCATCATGGCCCGGTTGACGTGAGAGTGAATTTCAACAAATTGAAATTATATTAATTGTAAATAAGGAGGCCAGTCATCGAGACGTTACAAAGTAAAATATTTTTCGTAAATAACAAGCTGAACAACTGTACATATTGTGTAATTATGTAGAGTCGCATTGTACAAAATAAATTGTAAGAAATTCTTTTGCGATTTTCTATTTTCCTTACCAAGTCCTAAAAACTCCTCAAAATTGCCTTTATTAGAGGAAATTTTTTGAATTTTGGTATTTTACGATCAAAATTTTGACCAAATTGGACACTTTGCTACAACCGTTAAGAGAAACGTAGAAGATGAAGGGAAATTGAACAAAATTTCCATTTAAAAAAAGATTGTTGTCTCTTTTATTAACAGTTACATCAAACCTGCACACAGAACTATGTCCATTTAATTTGAACGAGATTGTTTTTGTCAAAATATTATTTTTCACTTTTATGTTGTACGACTGCAACAACCTTATCAAACAGGTTCACGCCAGATTTGTCAACTGTCTATAAACTAAATCTACTTGGAATAACGATGAGAAAGGAGATTGTGATTACATTCTTTTGCGACGAAAAGGGAATAAAAAATGGTGGGGAACAACGATATAACAATATTCATAAGATAATGTCCGTTAACACGCGGTAATAACTAAAATAAAACAATAACTGATAATATTTAATTGATTAAAAAAGGAGAAATCTGGCCGATGCCTTCTTGATGTACTTCATCCTCTTTACTGAAACGGTTAACACGGTGAAATTACAACTTTTATAAGAAAAGAAAAATGGACACGTTTCTTCTTTTGTTCTCATGGACGGGCAGTTGTAACTATCACAAGATTAATCTGGTTTAAATGTGACTTGGATTATTTTTAGGTTCGAATACGAATTAAAGCAACTTCCATAAATAAAATGAAGGCTAATATGGTTTCAATTTACAATTTGTTGTGTATTTTTCTTCAATTATGCCTTTTAATAAACTTACTTTAAGAAAAAACGAAATAATAACGAAACAATATACAATAACGGGAATTGCGTAAATTTTACGTTTGCTATATAAACCTAAATTTTATCTACACAATCAAGAAACAATTTCGTCAAAAAATATACTCAAAGTAATTTTCCCATTTTTCTTTTGAAATACGGAGTTTTAAATTCTACGATGACAGATCCCATTTTCTAAAACTGAGACACACTAACTACAGAAACGTACATGCAGAAGAATCAAATGTTCCATTTTATATACAAGGTTTTCGTTTTGTTTAGAGAAAGGACCGTTTGAGCCTACAGTAAATTGAATTTGGCCAAAGGTTAGTCTATACTAGGAGGAACATGTTTTTTTGTTTTGAAAAGAGAATGAAAAAAAATTCTTCGCTTTGATCCAAAATCACTCCTGGAGGGAGAACAGTTCATCTACAAATTATCCGTCATTCTAAATTACAAAAGAGAGCGACCGGGTCCAGCACCTCGTTAGGTTCTTTCGTCTAGGAGATTCAAAAGTCATTGAATTAATAGTAATTCAAACGTTCTAGTCAAGTAAAAATCAATGATACAGTTAGAAATCGTATACACGGTTGAAGGATATGCAAGAAACACAACAAAGGCTGAGTCGTAGGTGATGGAGGGACAAATCACTTTTCTATGCGAATGAAGCGAAGATGCGCGTTAATTTAAAATAATATTTTAAACAATAATGACCATTTCAATTGGAAACGTCCAAAAATGAGAAGAGCAGAATTAGTGACCCGAGCACTAAATAAAACGCTTCATCGCTTCCCTTTGTTGAACAAAATGGCGGCCGATATCTGCAGCCTCATAGGTCGTTAAGGTACTTTTCATATTCTTTACAACGGTCGTGTATTTTGGTGGATCTCGCATCAATTTTCCTATCAGTGAACATTGATGGAACAAAACCTGTCAATCTCTTGCCCAATTACAACTTATTTTCCACGTTTTGGATTTCTCGCGTTGAACAGGCTGAATATATTAAATATAAAACACGTGAAAAATAAATTTGCGTTTTCCTCGTCAGTTTCACTAAATTCAATCAACTTAACTTCGAAATAAGACATGAGGTTAGTAAGCTCTGAATGGAAACAAATGTTTCGCCTAAGAATTTTACTGCCCCGTGATTTCATTCAAATTTTTGAAAAATCAAGCGAATAAAAAGCAATTCCAAACGGAAAATCTTTCAACATGAAAGCACCTCCTGGGCAAACAAAAGACCGAATGTCCCTCCAGCGCCACATTACAACTTTTCGACAACGTATCGAGAAAACAACACAATTCACCAACAAAAAAATCACCGTATACAAAGAAGACAACAAAATTATCGAATTCTCTCCACCGTTGCACTAATTTCCACAACACACTCGTTACACTTGATAAACACCGCTACCAGATACATTTTTGTATTGAAATTATCTCACTACGCCTCCAGTCCAAGCTTTGAGCACAGTTCCGCTCCTAAAAATAACAAGGTAGTAAGTTGGTCGGGAGGTTTTCCGAGTAGGTTCTACATTTCAAGTTATCTACTAGAAAAAAATTAGAAACGTATAAAATTTAGAAGAGAACGTTTTTAGAGTGAAACTACTCTGACAACTCCGGGGACTCATTACACGCCCTTTCTCGGAGAGAAGCAACTACTTTTTTTTTTTTAAATGTAATTGTTACTATTACCTATACTTTTAAATTTATTTAGGTACGTCGTATATCATGAGAGTATTGGCATTCTTATTAGAATCTCCTGAATTGAGTTCAAGGTTTGAAAATATTGAAAGATCAAAAATTGACTTCGCGTAAACTGACAACACTATTCACCGTTGGGGATGGCAAATCAGAAAAGCTGTGATATGTGTCCGTTGGACGGCAGAAGTTCTCGAAAAAGCGAATTATGGATGGACTAGTGCAGGGAGCACGTTTTTTTTTTTTTTTTTTTTTTTCTTCTTTTTTATTATTACTTTTTTAGGTCTAAAGAGGGAAGACGGAAATTTTGGAGAGAGGAAATTCTTCCAGTTGAATGCGAGTATTTTTTTCCCCCACTTCTGCAAGATATTGGACGGGAAAGCGTGAAGGCACGCTATTTGGCATGCTTGATAAGAATTAGTCTCAACCGCTTTTATCTCCTCACAATCGGTATGAGGATGCTCAAATCGATGATCAATAGGCGGCGCATTTTATTTACCACACGCCGTCCGAAATTCTCATCTTCCTTCGCTCTAGACAGTCCATTTTTACACATCCGGAGGTACGGATTGGCTGGACTGAGGTCAAAAATTCCAGCACGTTATTACAAATGAACAGTCGGACGGCCCGGCAGGAGTTAAAGTGAGCCTAAGAAAGCCTTTCAGAAACGATGAAAAGACACCTTCCGATCTTTTTCACCCCATTAGAAAAACACTGCGAGCAAAATGGTTGACCAGCGATTATCGTTCAGCGATCATCGCAACAGTCACCCCGAGCAAAACGTACCTTGAGATGGCAAGACCAACGGCAGGAGGGAACAGTGACCGTAAGGACAAGAAACTTCAACCCGGTAAAGACAGGAGAAGAGCATCTAAGACCTAAAACCCGAAACAAATGGATTTTCGTGCCTAAAGACCACTTGGATCCTCACCCAAAGTTCCTCGTTGTCTGTAAGCTCCATTCAACGCGGAAAGGAAATAAGGAAAATGGTCGAATCAAGTGCCGAACCTCCGATTGAAGGACCGACCTGTTCACCTGTGCAAGGCTGATACTTTAGGGCTTTCCCGAACAACAGGCACCACGCTCGTAACACCTACACGCAGTTTGACTTAGGCACAACCAGTCAATTCAATTCCTCATTTAATTTACGCTATCATTTCTCAGACCCCCCACCGACCTCTAGCTGTGGCACCCAATTCTCACGCTCAACCGGAAACTCGGTGCGCCACCCTCTAAAATAAGAAAATGAACCAGAACCCTCTCCTGAAAGGCAGTATACAACATTTTTTACAACTCTCGACAACACTCCGCAGGAAACTAAGAGAATCTCAGCCTAAAGACGCATTCAAACTAACTACGAACGACGAAGATCATTTAGAGCACACAAAAACTACCTATTGAGTACGTCACCATATATTACTTCGTTCGGTGACTGCCATCGATTTCGTGAATATAATTCATTGAATTCACTAAAGAAAATTATGTGATACAGGACAGCAAAACATGTAGCAATATTTCGATGAATAGTGTTGTGAAGTTGAATCGCGTTTTCAAAGAACATTTTTCGTTCAAATTTATTTGAGCCATTCGCACACTCGTTTAGTTCACAACCCAGTGTTATGAGAACAACCGAAGGGAAATGCATGAGCAGTAAATTTCACTCTTCGTAGAACGGCTTTTGGCAGGTTTTTCGAGTAAACCGAGCTAAATTAAATTTTCGACTTGTAGTGGCACGGTTGGAGGTAGATACCACATTGGACGAAATGGCTTACACAGGAAAAACTCAGGAGATACGTTATTGGCAAGTTGATTTTGTATCAATTTATAGCCTAGGCCGCGCTCATGGAGGCAAACTGCGGCTTGCTATTCCTCCAAAAGCCTCATCCGACACAGACAGCGCGGAAGATATATTCGCTCAGAATGGAATGGTTAGGCTATGCACGGTATACGCTAAGTTGGCGAAGGTTTGGCAGGTCCGGCCTGCTGAGGGGATCGTTGCCACGTTACAGCGGAGGCGATGCAGTGTCGATGCCGCTATCCAAGAAACTGGCTTCCGCTTTGTCCGGGTTCCTGCTGATGACGGGAAGCTCCAACCTGAGACTGTCCTTGGTGTGGCGAAGCTCTCCCAGGTTCAACGGAGTCAACTCGCTAGCCGTTGGCGAGAATTCGGTTTCTTCGCCGCGACCTGGGAAGAACTCGCTTGAATCCCCTTCGGTCCATTCGAATGCCCGACTTGAGCTGCTGATGTAGAAGTCGCCGTCTTCGGATATCAGGTCTGTACAGCATTGAAACGCATCTTTTTAAAACCTCATAATATATAACACAGTGTCTGTTGTCTCATTTTAGGCTGTGGAACATGTGATTACATTAGAGAGAGGGCCAGTCCTACCTAACCTTCCTGGTGTAGTGGGTCGGCGTTCCCTACCTACCTGTGCCACCTACCTATTGTTGACGGGAGTTAAAAAAATCAATTGCAATGTCACTAAGCAAGCGCTCTGCCACCCCCACCCCCCTTTCCTACGGTTCACGTGTTCGTCACCGGTTCTACGAGTACATTAGTCGCTAGTTAGATATCAATATGGAATCACGGACCCAGCCATTCGAGCTCTCGACCTCCGATCTTATACTTCGAAGGCTTCTGCTATAACCTACACAAAACATAAAAATTGCGACATTTGGTAGAGATAGACGAACTTGACGGTAAATTACCCGTGAGTGCTATGTTACTTCTTAAGTAGACGGTCATCCGCGTGACACTTTTACATTAGTGAACTGCACCACCCTTGTAATCCATCCTTGTAACTGTTACTGTAGGTGGCGTAGCGTACGGTTACCCATGTGGCATTGGGTGATGATTAAAAAAAAAAAGATTAAAGGATTATAGTTGGCATTGGGATAAATGCCCCAGTGGGCGAGAGCTTTCGTCGTGAAGGCATCATTGTCAAGCCAACTCACTGCACCAGATATGTTAGGTACGACTGACTCTCTCCCTGATGTAGTTATCACTGCCTAATGGAACCTTATAGGTACATTTACTTCCAAAACATGTGAGTAATTAGAGCAATCTGCAGTTTTATCGTAGTAAACATCTCGCCTGACGGTGACAAGAGACGTCTTTGTGGACCTCACAAGGACGAATCTGAGACGATAACCAGTTTGGAGGCAACAATCAATGAGTTTCAGAGCTCCTCAACCAAACGGGATTGGTTCTCAGGCCTCATCAAGCTCATTCGAGTTTACTTTTAAGTTCATGCAAACTTACGAGGCCCCATGTTGTAGTTGAGTCGGTAAAAATCGTAGTCTTGAGGTTTTTTGGGCTTTTTCTGTTCTTCGCTGTCACTGTTGTCACCCTCGGGAACTGGAGCAGTCTCAGTGTCAACCAGCTCCCAATCTGAAAAACAAAAAATGAAACGCATCAAGTTAGCGAGTGATAACAGGGTAATGTTGTAGTTAAAATTCATGACATCAACGTTTCTACAATAAAGATGTTCTAACGAGGACTCCGTTCATCTGTGGAATTCCGTGTTTTCCCAACTTAGTATTTCCAGGAATTCCGTTTTCGTTTTTTTCATTTTCCATCACCGACTCCACGAGCTCATAAATTCCCGTTGATTAAGATGAAGTTCATTTTAACAGACTTTTCGACTTGGTAATTATAAATAATTTCGATCTTGGGTAACGTTTAATTATAATGCAAAATTATGGGAATAGGTAAAATAAACCCAGTACATAACTGTAAACGGAAAACTATTTTTTCAGACACGATATTATATAGAAAAGAGGGGGAGGAGGGTTCGTATGTTATGCAGTACCCACAAATGTTTTCCGGGTAGATCGGGGATTAGCTCGTTCGTTAAGTTCCGTTCAACTAGATTCGTTCATTCTTCCCCATCATTTTTGCCAAAATACATTTTTTCAATTCAATTACGAGTTGAAGGTCTACCATTTTATTTAAAACTGACGAATTTCTGCTTCTGAAAACCGAGGACTAGGTGGTGGCTCATACATTCACTCATATCCATGGCCCAATTCGACGCTAAAGGTATTTTTACTTTTTTTTTTCATTTTATTTATTTATTTTTAGTTACTTCTACTAATTTCTCCGTATTCTTCATCCAGTTACAACTAAATTGTGTGAGCTAAACGATGTTCCTGCCTTTCGAACAAAGACATCGGCAAGATTCCGTTCACTTCTACGAAACTG
The DNA here is from genome assembly GCA_019603395.1 of Cyrtorhinus lividipennis. Classification (NCBI taxonomy): domain Eukaryota; kingdom Metazoa; phylum Arthropoda; class Insecta; order Hemiptera; family Miridae; genus Cyrtorhinus; species Cyrtorhinus lividipennis. The sequence continues at coordinate 4,354,293 of CM034001.1, forward strand.
TTCAAATTGAAGAATGGTGGACTCAAGTACTCGCCTGCAAAAGTAGAATAGTCAAAAACTGACGTATTGGGAGTTTGCCAAGGGTCAGGGCTGTCTTCGTCGTCACTGGGCTCTCGCGGGTACTCGTAAATACACTGGTATTTCTCTTTCTTGAAAATCACCCGCTTCCGTTCGGTTTTGTTCTGAAATAAAACAAAATTAGTCAAACATTTTGTAGATTAAGACGTCCATTGTTCTGATTATATAAATTCGGCACTCACAGAAGGGCTAAGTGTGTTTTTAATGGAAGATTTAACTGGTAAAGCCATGGCGTTCCAGGTCGACGGAACGAATTCAGTTCCACTCCCTTCAGACGAGGAGTCATCACTGTCTGTGTCGTTTTCTTCTTCCTCGTCGATCCTCTCCATCTTGTTAGGCTCTTGAAGCTGGTCATATAAAATGTATCATCAGTCAAAATTAAATGCACGCACATGAAATCACAGGATCATATTCACAGAAAACGTTGAAGTTGAAGGTAGAATGTGTCATATGCAAAACATGTTTCATCTACTATTAGAAATTATCCAAAATCCCTTCTTGATCGAGATCGAATTTTCAGAATTTGTCAGATAATGGTAACTTAACAAGTTCAATACGGGCGTCATCATTGATACACAACAATTCTCTTTGATTGGCTCTCACGGGAAATGCTCGTGTTTCGTGTTAAAAGGCACTGAAAAGATGGGAGTTGATTTTTTCCCGGCTGTAGAATCCTTTGTCCGGAGAGTTCGCCGTTGTTGCCTATAAGTTTCTAACAGCCACAACACCAGTTGAAAGTGATAAGGTGCTCCTACCGGCAGTACCGCTCAGCCGCTCGTCCGTACGGGAGGAGAGTTCAAATGATAACGCCCGCGTTGAGCAGTGTTGAAATGAAACGAAAACGGAGGTATGTTTGTCATTCAAAAAGTTAAGATGCAGTGTATTAGTTATGAAGTAGTAATACAGAATTAGTGGTCAATTGAAACTTACTTGAATTAAATTAAATAAAAAGACATACAAAATATAACATTACGCCGATCCGGAAGAATAGAGAGGGCTTTCACCCAAGCACATGCTTTCAGGCGAATATTGCATGCTTATTATTGAGCGAGTAATTTGCTCCAACGAAGGAACGACCTTCATGATCCTTCCAACAACGCCTTTGGATCATACAACTTCGATTATGAAGATTATTCTGATTAAGACACCTCAATCTTTGTCCAACTAATCATATATTATAATATTCATTTTGGCAAACGTGGGCAAGGCAGAACGCAAGTGCCACCAATCAGCGCTAAGGTAGTCAAACTATGATTCTGGTGGAATCTCATCAAACCGAGAAACAAGTGTAAGAAACCACCTAGTTAGAAGCATATATATATAAATGCATTTGGTGCAACACTCGCATGCCAACGCCTTCTACGTTCTCTATACTCCTGTAAAACCAATGAATTGGGGCAGAATCCCCTCTGATCCCATCTACCTACACTTAAACCCGAGTCTACGCATAAGTTAATTCCATGCATGTAAAAAAATCAGAAGGAAAATATAAAATTTGCACGTTGATTATAAGCCAGTAACCATCAACATGAACAATATTATCTTGTTCCGTTTGATAGTAGCATTCCGAACTTTTTTTAAAGCAAGCGAAGTAATAGGTTAGCAATAGAAAGAATATTAAAGCGTATAATTAGTTAGTAAAGTTAGCTCTGAAAACTGGTCTATGTCTCACCAGAGCGGCAGTATCGGAGTTCGCCTTAACTAGATCGTCTTTATCACCTTCCTGATTCGACAAAAATCAGAAAAGAAATTACAATAGGATCCCTTCACCAGTTTTAGGCTCTAATAAGCGCTGCCAAGTGAACCCGAAGAAGAAACAGAAGTCGAATAAAGAAACAATAGTCCGTAAAGGGTATCTCAATGACGGATACTTCCTTATCATTCATTAGTCAAGGATACAGGTATGTATGCTTTATCAAAAACAAATCCTTGATACCCATCTCACTCCAAACAGTTTTCATTTCAACAAATCGTTCTTGTATAAGAACCACCAATGCATACACCAATCCAAAGGAGGAGGATTTTTAGGTAAAAGAAAAAAGCTCAACAATACAGGGTAACACTCAAGTTGGGGCAACCCCTAAAAAAGAAAGTCAAATGTACAAGTTGGGAATATTCCGAGAAAAAATGTACTGTAAAACAGACAAATAGGAGTAGCAAATTTACTTCTTCAGCTGAGGTGTATCACGATATCACAGAATAACGTTCAAAGATCTGGCCTCAAGACCAATTTTATGCTTTCTACGGATGGGTAGCTGTGGATTATTTAATATGGTATAACAGAAGACGGGTGTTGAAAGTTATTTTGCTCACCTTCCAAACGAATTCTCCGCTTGACGACGAATGCTCGTCGCTGGTGTCGCTGTCCCAATCCGGAGTGTACATCCCGTTCTCGTCAGGCTCGATGAAGGACGTTGTCATCTCTTCGCCCTCAGCCTGATCCGTCAGCTCCATCAGCTGGCAAATCGTTGGCCGCCACCCCTTTTCCGCATCTTCCGGCGATGGCATTGGAGCTCCAGCAGCGTTCCCGATTGGCAAAGTAGAAGGAGTTGTGCGATCTTTGAGACCGTCCTGGAAAACTTTGGTCTCTTCGTAGGTTGGAGTAGATGAGAACGAAGACAGAAGCGAATGGGATTTGGAATCTGTTGAGCTCAAATCAGGCGACATGAGAGCTAGAGTGGAGTTGATGCTAGGCTTAAGAGCTGGTTTGTCTTCAGAACTTGGCGACAGTAGTTCTTCATTCGAAGGCCACACTTGTTTGGACGTCTCATCAATGATAACTTCGTCATTGCCCGTTAGTAACAACTCTTTCAACCACACATTTTGCTCCGTTTTGACATTCTCTATGGCTTCAAGATTTGGCTCGTCTTTGGATGAAGAGCTGTCACTCTTACCCAGAAGCAGATCAATTTCCTGCTCAGCCATCTTGTGTTTAGGCTCATCACTTTCAACGACTATCACAGGGGCTGCTACAGAACTTGCTGCATCAGTTTCCGTCGATGGCTTGGCTGGTGAATCCGTCGGATCATGAGAGATGTTGCTAGGAGAGCTACATTTGTTTGAAGAAACTTTTTGAGGAAGAATTACTTCGACCTTTTCCGAGTCGACCAAATCCGTGGATATTGGATCATCTTCAACTTCTTCATTACCGCAGGGTGGCTCTATTGTGGAGCACTCGCTAACGTCTTGATCGTGAAGGCTTAACTCATCAGACATGACATCACTCTTCTGAACGACGCCTGCGTCAATCAAGTCTTGAACGATTTCAACCTCGTTTCCTAGCTTGGTCAAGTCCTCCACCTCTTCCAGCGATTGACCGAGATCGAAGGGCAAGCTTGGTGGCCCTGAATCAAATAAGTCTGATCTTATTGAACAGGGGGACATGTACATTCCAGAAATGTTTCCATTTTCTGGAGAAGACAATGTGTTTGAGCCAAGGGAAATATCAGGAGTGAGGGGAACATGGTCGGGGGAGACAACGTACGTTTCAGCTGGACTGATGACGTAAGTTTCAGAATTGATACCTGTTGAGTCGTCGTCTTTGTCAACCTGACGAGGAAGGATGAATGCCAAATGCGACTGAGGTTTGGGGCTTTCTATTAACGTCACTTCATTCGTCTCGGTGTCAATGACTAAAACGTCATCATCAACAGGGTTCATTTCTTCATCCATGTCCTGGAGCATAAAACTATCTCTGTCAGGGGACTGGTCGGCCTCCAAAGCACGCATTATGTCTTCCCTGAGAGCTTCAATGTTGATAACCGGTGGTGGCAACACCATTATGGGACTCATATCGTCTAGCACCAATGATGACTGGTTAGACTCCTGCTCTTCAAGGATGGGACTCAGCTGAGCTGGGTAGGTAAACTGCACTACAGGCTCGATGATCTCCTGTTCGGCGATTGGTTCTTCTTCAGCTTTTTGTGGATGCTGGGCGCAGGGTAGTTTCTCTTCCAGCTCGCTTCTGATGGCGGCTACAAAAGCATCGTCCAACTTCACCAACTGCCTTTCTTCATCTTCAGTCGACAATGACAACCAACCATTGTCTTTTGATTCGTGATCGGATTTTGCATGTAAAAACCAACCCTCAACGCTACTGCTGGCTTTTTCTAGGTCAGTTTCGGGAGTGAAATCAATATTGTTGTAGTATTTACTTTCATCTTTGTCAACTCCTTTCAGGGCGTAATCGTCTAGCTCAGCATCTATGTCTTCTAAATTATATTTTTCGTCGCATGTGTCTTCAACGCTTTCACTCAGACTTCCCTTGTCCCGGAAACCAGAATCCGAGCTACGTTCGTCGTCAGGCGTCAGGAGCTTACCTCCGTATTCATCTTCGGAATTCCTCAATTGATAATCATCATTATATTTCATCACGTCTTCCAATCGATTCTTCAGATCGTTCATTTGTTTGTCTTGGTCAATTCTGTCAGAACGGGCGACGCATCGGTCTGAACTGTGACCGGAGTCCGATGAGAAGTAAGAATCGAAGCTTGAGTTGTTGGGAAACGCGTCTTCGGAAACCATCTCAACCATACTGAAAACTGGTGCGGCCTCTTTGGCGTTGAGGGGCTTGAAAGCGTCCATTTCTTTGGCACACAGGACAGATTCTAGGGATTTGGATTTGCTTACTTTGCTGTCAGGAAGCTTTGGCAAGGCGTTCTTTTTCAACAATAAAGAAGGGTTGACTTCTAAATTGTTGCTTGGTTTGGTATTTTCACGGTTGTAAACCGGAGAATCGTGGCTGGAAGAAGAATTGAGCTCGCTATACGAGTCATCCGTGGTGAGCTCTTGTTTGGCAATTTCTGAACTGGACAGCGAATCAACCTTGCCATTCACTAACAACTCACAGCCTGAATCTTTCATCGACTCTTGCTGTTCAGGTTCAATCAGGTCTGTGATGAGTGGAAGAACAGCCTCAACAGGTGAGTCAAGCTTTAGCGAGGCGACGTCATCGACGGGCTCCTTCGCGTCAGAACTAGGACACGTGTCCGATGAACTGTGATTAACGACAAAATATGTGTCCGAGTTGGTCGGCGAGCTTTCAAACGTCTCAGTGTTATCGTCGCGAAGAACGCTCAATTCTTCAAAAGCGGACTTGTCCGCGGGACGAATCACGACAGTGCTCTCGCTGGTGTGCTCATCTTCGAGACATTCGTCGTTCACGCTACTAGGGCTTGTCGTCCAATCTCGATCTTCGTCGTCAGAATACTCGACTGGAGAAAACGTCGTTTTCAGTCCTTTGAAGAAGTCCAATGTGTGCTCTTCGCACGAACCCAAAATCACAGACGACTCTTCATTTTGTTGTGCACTGACTAACTTGGCGATGGCTTCATCAAGGACGCCATCTCTCGGACGTTCTACGTCATCATCTCGACAAACGAAAACAAACTTCCTCGGTTTGACTTCAACTAAACAACTAATCTCTTCGTGCTCTTCGTCATTGTCGGGAGGAAGCAATTCAGACTCGGTTATAACAATTTTAGGAACGCTATCAGGGTGACTAGAAATCAAAGGGGAGGGGTCAAGAGAAACAAAACTGGGGTAAGCTGCCTCGGGTAGGTGAGCGTGAGCGACTGATTGTTTATGTACATCAGCAGTATTTACAGTGTCACTCGGTGCGTTGGTGATTTCCCCTTTCGACTTATTCGCCGAGGCAGCTACGACTAAAAAAGACTCCTTTTCAGACTCAGACTGTACGTCTCTGTTGGCCGCGAGCACTTCATTTTTTAAAAAAACTTGCACGTGGCTGGGCGACATGTCTTCTGAAGTCTTCCCTGAGAAAGGGTCTTCTTCCGTGGTCGCTCCGTCTGAGGGCTCAAATCTCGAAGGTGCCCCTGAAAAAGAGGTCTCCGGCTTCCATATGGTCAGTGACTTGAGTTTCTCTTGCAGCTCTTCGCTGAGAATTGCGTTCCGAATGTTACCTTCACTGCCAAAACCGATACTGGTGTACGTTGTGCCCTTGGGTCCACTCCGTTTGAGGGAGTATTGCTTCGTGAGGCTTGGAAGACTGTCGTTTTCACTCTCTTCTGAGTCTATGTGAGTCAAAACCATCAGATCAGTCACGGACTTCGACTTTTCTTTAACTTTTTCCGTAAACTCGCCTCTTTCAACTCGATGCCGCCATGTTTCTTCTTCTGTGTCTGAACTAGATTCACTCTTTCTTTCTCCGGACAGCGGACCTAGTTTGAAGTCCAGAAGAGGCTTCTTGTGGGCTTCCATACTCGAGTCGGCGGAGGAGGAAGATGTCTTTTCGAGCGCTAACGTTTCGTCGAGATTTTTGATCGCTTCTGAAATGTTTCGAACGAATTTCCTATCTTCTTCAGTCTTTTGCTCGACGCCTTGCAGCCACGAATCAAACTGCGACACATCCTCGAATGAGCCTTGCAGATTCGTCAAGCTTGGCGACTTTTTCTGAGACGTTTGGAATATATCCTCGCTAGTCACCGACAACTGAGGCGAAATAGTCATAGGGGTGCCGGTCTTACACGAATCTTGATTCTCATCCGACGGCTTGATTTCGAGATCAACTCCCGAGTCGAATTCAGATTTGGCCGGAAGTCTCGGCCTCTGAGCCAATTCCGTGTGGCGGGGTGAATGGACTGGCGTGTGGTTGTCGACGACGGGAACTGTGTTGGGTTTCAATTTTCGCCACCTCGCTTCAAAATCTGACTCTTGGAAGGGATTCGTCTTGAGATAATGGAGCATTGATAGGACTTGGTCGATGTTGGCTCGTGTTGCACTGTCTTTCCAACATATCTGCATAATGTTGTACCTGAAAAAAAAAAATTTGTTAATAAAAGGAAGAGGTTTGCACTGAAAGTAAGAATTGTGTTGTTGGTAAATGGGGGACAATCTGAAATTTACTTGGGTGATCATGTGGCCAAAAGGCAGCTGTGTATTATGCCTCCATAATATTTTTATGAAATAATTATTCAGCTAGAAAGACCCACCGTAACCCAATTTATTCATCCCAGTCAGAATGCGACAAAAGAGGTTACAGTAGCTGAAACTGAAGTTTACCCAACTTTTGTCCAGTGGCATAATAAAGTTTTTATATAAATGTTATTATTTTATGCGTAAATTATTTGCTTGATGTCGAACATCTAAGTAAGATAACTAAGGGTGACTTGTGATTTTCTGAAAATCGTCCGACTTAGCACAGCGGATAAATCAAATTATGGAACGTCGTTTCACATAGAATCGTTTAACGTCGAAATGATCGGGGAATGCAAACAATTTTACGAAAATGCTCGAGCCTCAGGTTGTATTCCCAAGCGCAACACGAGCAGTTAATTACGTAAGATGCCTAGAAGTTGGAACTAATTGGTGAAGCCTCACCTCTACCAAGGACGTCACGGATATTTCCCCAGAGCGTTCTCGAGTCAGAATGGAATTGATTCTAAGACCAGGCAACCCCTCCTTACCTTATTCCCTTATTGTGAAACGGGAAAAAGAGCCCTTAATGTGAGGCGTATACAAAGTGAATAGCTCTAAATGACTGTTTCAACACGATTAAATGAATTGTATTCAAGTCTAAGCGATAAACAGTATAGAAAATAATGGAAGGAACTTACAAATATTGTCCGTAAGGGCAATCTGGTTGAGGAAGCCTGAAATCTTCTTCGCCTAAAACTCGAACTATAACTTGATCGTCGGACAGGGTGTCGTACGGAAGGCGACCGAATTCCGCGATTTCCCACAGGAGTATCGCCAAGGACCAGACGTTTGCTTCTTGCGTCACCTTCGGAATGTATTAAAAGTGGAAATGAGGGTTGATCAATACACCATATTAAATGTCGCTCAGTTACAAATGAAAATTTTAATTTAACTTTACGCCCTCAGGTTAAATAAAAATTATATAATTCTACCCATTACTACTTAGGCTGGCCGTCCACTGGACGCGAATTCGCGCGAAGAGGCGAAGTACGGGATTTCGTGCGAAGAGTTTGCCTCTTAACAAACACTATTATTCGTATAGGACCCCGTCCACTGCAAGCGCCATGATCGATTTATCGATTTCCATCGCCAGGTTCGCCAGTTCGCGCGTTTGGAATCAAACATGTTTGATTCTCTTCGCCTCTTCGCGCGAATTCGCGTCCAGTGGACGGCCAGCCTTATACTTCGTACTCAAAACCTCAAAGGGCGACTTTCATTTTCCTATTCATTTGATAAATATTCTGCGTAAATTGGACACATTAATGTTCTCTTTTCGTTCTTCCAGACAATACTCAACGTGATTTTTTGTACGTTTATTAAATAACTGTCAAGTTTAGAGCCCCCTAAAACAGTGCGAACAGTTGAAACAAACTAGATCGGGTTTCCATGCACATGAACACGTTGAAATGGATTGAATTGCCAAAAACATGATGCTACAAGGCAAGCGATTATCTGATCTATCAGTTGAACTGAGGTACTGGTTTGCCAAAAATTTGCATTTTATCTCATATAATTGTTTACGGTGTAAAATGAAAAAACCTTTCTATTCTCCAAAAATCGCTCCAAGTTGATAACACATTTCCGAACGAATCAAAGTGAAATGATAATTGTAGAGTTACTGTCAGTCAGGAAAAATGCCTATTCCGAAGTCAAAATCTACAACCTAATGCAGTGCAATCCCAAAATCACAAATTAAGCTCTAAAGAATGAAGAGCGGACCCCCTTTCCGAACCTGTTTGGTTTCAATCGTGGTAGAAGTGCAGTGGAGGGTTTCAGGAGCACACCACCGTATCGGTACTGCCACATCTCCTGCTATGTAATATTCGTTCTGCGGAAATTAGACATCGATAATTAATAGTCTTAAACATAGTTTACAGCCTAGAAGTTTTAAACATACTTTTATAAATAGTTTGTCGGAAAACTAAGATAAATAAGAATCAGAACAGAGAAAATTGCCTTACCCTATAAATATCTATACTAGTTCCGTAATCTCCTATTTTCACTGTGAGGTCGGACGTGACTAAACAGTTTCTCGCTGCGAGATCCCTGCGGAAAAAATAAACAAGATCTCAACTTTGTTGGGCACTTCTTTTGGGGAAAATAACGTATTAGAACGTGACAAAACATTTGGATTCGACAGTATTATCAAGCGTATTATAATTCGGTTTGATGAGAATTTGATAAACGGAGTCAGCTAAATCCAATACCGTTCGTACATTACTCCCGACAACTCTTATCGATCCGTTGTCTAAAAAGCGATAACATTCAAAACCTCAAGTATCGACATTTAAACAACGGTTTAAACATAACCCTCCTCAATCTAGGAGCTAACTGAGTAGCGAGAGAAATGGTCAACAAATGGAACGAGGCTCCACGATTGTCAATGGTAGATAAAGAGAGAGAACTACACAATGTTGGATACCATCAGGTGTAAAACAACTGTTTCTCGGCCACGTCATTCTTTGTATCAATCTAGATAATATGGAAATGGGATGTAAATTAGCCTTGAGTATGCACAGAACCGGGAAACGCAAAAGCGGTGGAGAGCTTCTCGACAGTGTTACACTTAACCACACAACTCACGTGTGGATGAATCCGTTTTCATTCATGAATTTGAGACCTTCGCAGACGTCAGTCATCAGCTTCAAACTGATTCCTTGTTCATTAATCGCGCGTCGACTCCCGTTGTTCACTACTAGGAAGTTTTTCAGGTCCTTCTGCGGATAATGTCATAAAAAATAAATAAATAAATATAAGAAAGGTTCATTTGTTTACTCTATCGATGAAAACAAACTGTCACTTACATTGTTTTGTAATTCGAATAATAGTAAATAGGGCTCTATTTCCAAACATCGGCCGAAAAGCCGGCAGACGTTCTTGTGACGGAGGTCGCGATAAGGTTTGGCCTCGTGTAGGAAATAGGCTTTATCTTGGGGTGTGGCATCTTCTCTGAGAATACGGACGATCACTTTGGTTCCTCTCGCTTCACCTTCCACGACCTACAGCAAGGAAGAAGTCAAGTGAGAATGCGCCAAGTAACGGGATGACGGGATCCAGAGAGTTAAGGGAAATTTCACAAGTTAAATAATTTTGAGATGGTTTACAACCACTTCAGCACAGTTGGGCTGTTCAAGTGCTACGATTTTATTTATTGGGCCAACCAGCAACTGATGCAAACTGGTTGAACAAACTGCAGCCAATCAAACGCCTACTCATGCCACCTCAATCATAAGAGACTAAATTCGAGCTGAGACTTGGGTACTACAATAACTGTAACACGAGCGCGAAGTGAATGATGTTTTCAACATGATTTTACGCTTAAAATACGCTGCTGGGTGTTTAAGCAGAAAATGCATACCTGGAAACTCAATTAGATGAAGCTGCATAGCCTTTGCTTAATGTATGTTCAATGAGTTGAGAACTATTATATTCTACTATTCTTAGGTGAGCGCGCCCCTTTGAATTACCAGCACAGGTACGAGTGAATACCATCATAATGCGCCAACTGCAGCAAGAATCACCACAGTTGAACCCGACTTCGAAATATTGGCGTATAACTTCTCAAATTCACTGAAAAAATGAGATGTTCTGGTGAAAATGGAGTTTATCTAGAAAAACTCAGAGGAAAAAGTTGCAGCTTGGAGGAATTGCGACGGTGATTGTTGTCTTTCTTCAAAATCACATAGGATCGTCTGCACATTGTCACCCCTGCACTTTTCCGTGCCTCGTTCACGCTTTCTGATCTCACAAGTGAAATGGAATTCGATCCCGAATCTGAAGTGAGCATAACGAGCCGACAAGATGACACAGGGAAGAGATTGCCGGGCTCGTCGCTAATTGCGCATTCGCGGAATTCATAATCAGCCCTCGACGCGGCGAAGAGCACTCGTGTGGATCACAATCTTCTCATCGGGCGTAATTTGATTTATTGTGTGTGGCTCGAAGGAACACGTCCTCTCTATAAAGGAATACGGAATATCGACCAAGAAAAACAAGTTAAATTAAGATAGCCAAAACCGCCGGCGACAACGGTGGAAAAGTCAACAAATGAGATTGTTTACCTTGCCGAACCATCCTTTGCCGATTTCCTTTTGGTAGAACAACTGCTGTCGGGGGAAGTTAGCATTGACGTCAGCTGCAACAAGAAAAATTGAATAAGGTTTGGACACGAGAAAAGTAAAGGTGAACAGAAAGACGAGGTAGCAAAGGCTTTGTATATTAATAACGTTAGTATGTGAATTTAGATTCTTGGTAACCTAAGTTCTCAGGATCGTTCCCTCAAATAACGTCATTTCCACAACCAACATTGGAGAAGGAGCTGTTTTTAAATAATGCGTTTATAGTTTGTTGTTGAGAGTTTGCTAATGAGCCCTATATTACAAAAGAACCAAAGTAGTCTGAATAAATGGTTATCGTCATTAAATGATACGGTGAGAAACAAAGTACAAACAGCAAAGCAATGTAAGTACTAGGTAACGACTTTTAACTCCTACAAATTAGTAGGTCGCGGTCAGCTCACCCATTTTCAGGTAGCCGCTGTGTAACCTCTCTGCGTCAGGTTAAGTAGACTCAAAGAGTGCCTAATTCACGGCAAGTTTCTAAATGGGGGCATGGGGCATGCGGGGTATCAATATCCAATGACTATATAATTTTGGCCGATATACGTTCTGGAGACCTCGACGATGCGTTTCCTGTACTGGCGACCTACCAAAAATCATGTGAATTATTGTGGAATAATTTGCAGCGGTTTTGCTTCAATTCAAAAGAAAAGTCAAAATCTTGGCCTGTCACCGGAGTTGTCATTTCAACCTTAAGCAAAAACAAAGGCTCAAAAGGCTTGAATCTTGAAGGGGTTCCAGAAATTTTCAGTCTGAATAAAAAATAGACCCTTGAATCTATTTTTTATCAGGAAAGCTAAAAATCTTTCGGCGGAATATGTGACAGCTGGAAACCACTCCCAAGATGCCTTGGTTTGAGGAGAACCTGAGGTCTTGACCTCGGAAATAGTTTCAACCCGTGAGTCGCAATTTCCTTCAATTCCTCTCTCAGTCTGGGTTTTATATCGCGGTAGGACTCCGGCCGGCAAAATGTGTCCCAGCTTCGTCCCTCGACTTCATCCGAAGCCTTGAGTTGAGTGACACTTCAGTGGGCCGCCGTCCCACTTCTACCCTTCGTAGTGGCAGTTCCTTTTGTTTCAACGTCTTTCCCTACAATACACACACCAATCCCTTTCAGAGGCGTTTCTGTTTTTCGCTCGTCACTCGAGTTTTATGCGATTTTTCTTGCTTTTCCGCCCTTTCCTACAACTTTTGTTTTTTCTTGATCAAAAACAACAGCAAGTTTCAAGGTTGTCTCGACGTCATATTTTCTTTGCGAGCCGAAAGGGAAAAAAACAACCCTCCCTTCCCCTACTCTCTTTGCACTCCCACAAAAACCAACCCCACAATAGTGATTGAGCCAGACATAACGGAGATTTCCATGAGCTTTTCTTATCGCACACACAACAACCTCACTCACAGATTTTCTCAACTCAAAATCAGCTTTCCTTCAACTTCAATCTAATGCCACGAGGAAGTCAACATCGAAAACAAGATTTGACAGTTGCCTTAGAAGTATTCAACCCAGATTTGTGTCACCAATCATCCGATTTCCGTGACAAAATATTAAGAGCGTCGATTCTTGGTTTACTCGTCGCATAAAATTACCACGATGACGATGGGAATGTATAATTAATTATTGGTGACACAAATCTGGGTGAACGACACTTCAAAGCCCTGACAAAATGACCCACAATAATGAATCAACTCAAAATGTAATTGAATATCTATTTAAAAAATAAATCGTTTATGAGGCCTCGAGTTTCATCCTTGAGAGAAATAGTGTCAAAGAGGTGAAATTATTTTGACCGAATGGCCTCCTTTTTCTCAATTTCAACACCAATTTCTGTTCATGACTTCTTACCCTACAAATTTATGTGTCTTCTGTAGAAGTGTTGAATTTTATTGAAATGGTTTTCGCCATTTTTCATGTTGGTAATCGTTTCTCTATCCCGTTTTTGGACGAAGTAGCCCGATACAAGGGACAGTCCTGACGACGAACAGAAAAACAGGATATTGTTCGTCGTAGGTTGTCCGGAAGCACCTCAGAGTACTTCCATCTTCACTTAGTACGCTCCGGACGCTGCGGGAAGAGTCACGTTTTCTCCCTCGGTTTCTTCTTACAAACGCGGAGAAACCTCGAAGAAAATGGGAAGCAACTTTTATTCCCGCGGGCGCCGTATTGCCAGGCCCCTGAAGGTTTGAAGTCTGAGGCTCCTTGACCCGCGACCTCATCCGCACAACTGAGTCACATGAAGCGACTCCTTTTTCGTCTCCAAACTAAATAATTACAAGGTTTTCAAGCTCGAAAAAGAGCTTTCTTTTCCCAGAAATACCACGGCAAGTTGAATAGAATAGAACGGCGCAGACCAGTAAGAACACACAAGGTGAATCCAAACTCCATCAAATACCTTTGAAGTCTCAGCAAAGTCAATATAGCCGACTACACCATATCCTCATACACCACAAAATGATGCGCTGTAACTATCGGTCAGTTTTATTACTATTCATTTATGATCCACCGCTGTTTATGTGAAGCTATTCAAGATTCAAACAACCCTATGCGATCGCAGAGAAGCTTCACAATCAGAAATGTCACCAGTAGATGACAGTAGCCACCAGCAGGAGGATTTATTAAATGAACAGTGTATTCTATGTTCTTAGGCTCCATTGTTAGTACTACTACTAGTACTGTTTGTACTCTAAAAATGAACCTCGATCAATATATTCTTCCAATGGATTCTCCCCGAACTTGCAGGCAGATAGATACAGGTAGATACACAAGCCAGAATGGAGTAAGAAAATCACCTTGATGAAATCAAGTTTTAGATGAAGATAGCTCTTGCTCTCTAATGGGTCAAGTACCTTGGAAGTGCATTCAACTTGATATAAGTGGAGCTTTTAACGTCGAGAGAAGCGCTTAAAGACTCAGAGAGAAAAACCTCGGCAAATATAATGAGAACAATCTTGTAGGGAAGTTTTTATTAAATGAAAATTAATGGTGTAACAAAACGAGCAATTAGTGACGGTCCAAAGATGTGCCTCGTTTTTTTGAGAGATGAATGATTGAATACAGTTTTACTGGAAACTGTCGGGAGGTGAATGTATTGGAAGTGAGGTCTTATGAAGCGATGGAGAACTCAACTGTCGATCATATCATCAGCGAAACGGTTCCTTCATCTGGTTCGTCCGGTTCATCTAAGTTGCAGGATTGTTTTGCCGATTCGCACATCAATGAACATCATGGACCATCTTTCGAGGATCTGGGACTATGCCTCACGCGGTTATTGGCTATCCGAGCTTATATGAATACACACCTATTGTAATTTATTGCAAACCGCTAACATTTATTATGTCATCCTTCTTTAGGACCCTCTGATTTCTTGTCTCTAGACTCCCCGATTTAAGAAATGAACGATCCTTCTAATACTCGCAGTAGACTCCTTTATATTGTATTATACTATGGCGTTCAAACATTGTACCACAATGTTAACAAGTAGTACGTTACGTTACGCTTACTGGTGATACTTTGTATTGAGCCAGCTCAGAAGCTCAGGACTTTTAGTGATCGTTCGAGAAAGAGACTACTCCACTGTATATAATGTAAGCGTAAATCGTACCTAATTTATCTATTCCGGAAAACATTGTTCTTTACAGCAATGCCCTTGCCGAGAAGCGGACGATTTTTTTCTTATCAGTTCACGCGGAAGCTAAATCACTTTTTTATTCACTCTGAACTCGTTTGCTCTTTTATGTAGAGACGAAGGGCAGGCGATCAGGAGCAAACGCCTTTGGGAAGATCGCCTTTCTGAAAAGACCAAACTTCTAGCACCGATTGCGCGGGAGAGCTGGTGAACAAAGCGAAGGAACACCCGCGTGAAGAAACACAATAGCGCGCTCATTTCCTCCGAGCGTTGCTCAAGTCCTTTTTATACAGGAGAAGTCGATGACTGGATTTTTCAAAAGGTTTTTCTCGTCAGAGGTCGTCGAGGGGTCTAAAAATATTCTCGAGGAGTCCCTTTTGGCTGTCAATCCTTGAGAGTTGCCTTCACGGCGCTTATACAAATATCAAACTAGGTCGTGTAAAAAATGCAATGCAATGTCAGTTCATGCCTCACTGTCAGATTCGCACACCAGTCTCGGATGCAGCTCAGAAAGGCGAAACGAAACAAAATATTAAGACCAACTCGGTTCGTTGTGTGGAAGAGTTTTGGGAAGATACGACCTAATTCAGCCTGTACCTGTAATCCTTCTAAATTGCAGTATATGCGAGAGATCAGTTGGCACAAGACACGCTCCCAGTTCTCCTGTCTGCTTCGGATGTTGGATGGATTACCCTCAAATAGAATTTAGAGGTATATCAACGAAGGAAAGGAGAACGCCGTACGTATATTTTCTAAATCATGGCCAATTCCAAAGATACACTCAGGTACAGGATTTCCTGCCTTCAATATACACCCTCAGCTACGCATGCCTACTCCCATCAGACAACACCAATGAAAATCAATATTGAATGAATGAAGATTGGAACAATTTACCAGAGGCGCCCACAATAAGGGAATTCAATCGTCCGAGGGGCCAAAGTGGGTGTTGGGACGGGATGACGGAGACAATGCGGAAACCAGTCGACCTCATGGAAAACTTAGTTGGCAACGCTACAAAAGCCTCGTTCGCGACCAGATGCCAAAATCTATTTGCGCCAGTCGAGGCGAAATGACGTCCACGTGGCTTTTACTTTTGGTGTCCGAAGTACAATGGACAATCCAATACTTAACGTAAGTGTATCTGAAAAGTTGGTTTCACGAAAAAGTTGTCGAGAACGGTGTCAGAAGTAATTCAATGGGCGGATCACCATTTTCGACTTCAATTTCATAAGCAAACAAAAACTGTGCCGGAGTAATCTATGTTATTAAGTTGTTTTGAGTAATTCAAAACGAAAAACAATTCGCGCAGAGATCTTGCTTGTTGCAATACGGACTTTCAACCAAACAAAACAACCCATTCAAGGAAATTGTTTTCTTGAGAAAACGAAAGATTTGACTCGGTGCCCAGTAGCGGCTCAAGGAGACAGGCCTCTTATTTATTTCCAACAGTCAACGGCCTTACAGAAGCCCATTGTTTCGCCAGTGTTTCTAATTTTTTCCACGATTGTTGAAACGAGTTCTATGACTTTCGCGAACCCTAAAATACTATAGAATAAGATCGTACGTTCGTCGTTTGCCATCTTCTCGGCCGAAACAACTCAATCTTCAAAAGGCTGAGAAAAGCGGGAGTTTTTAAGAGGAACAGTTGTTTATTATCATGAGAAGACGGCGAACAGCCAGGCTTCCTGCTCGCATTTTAACGGAAAGAGATAGGTCCTCCGCAACTGTTGTGCGTGCGTCATGAAACCGTTTTCATAACCAGATAATTTACCAAAGATGCTAAAGGAATGAGTAATGCCTTTAAACGATTGCCGGTAAATCGTGCTCCAAAAAAAATCTCAATTGTCATTCTTTTTCTTCTTTTTTGTAGAAATTATTTCCTCTATAAATAAGAGTGTTATTTAATAAATAACGAAAAAATCATTGAATATCCAGGTATCTTATCATATTCGTCGTCTAAAAAACACTTACCGAACCAGTCGGATATTTCAGGTACGGCCGAGGAGAACGCTGCTGGTTTCGAAGGGTTCAACCCTACAGGGGGAATATGGGCTGGCTCCAACGATGGAGAACTCCTGTCTGTCCCCGGAGGTGGAAAAATGGCCACCTCTGTACTGGCCAATGCGTTCGTGAAACCGACATTGGTGAGGGAGCCAGGATTGGAAAATTCCTGCAACACCAACAAAAACATTTAAAATACGGCTTTTTGGCAACATGAAAGCGTAGGGAGAGGCTGCTAGAAGCATAGAACGTTGAGATATAAAATGGCATTCAATGAAAAGCGTATATTCTAAACTCTAGCGAACCAAATTATATTTTCAGTAAAAAAATTGGTCTGGTATTTGTTCAACGTCCTTTCTAAAGATACTTTTTATCTTCTTCACTTTTTCCGTATAAATTAAAAGTAATGATAAAATCTTTCTAACGTTTCAGACCGAGAAAATACCAAAAGAAGCTAAACCATACAGAACCTGTAAAGCAAATGAAAGTAATTTGATTCATCGCAGGTCATTTAACCGTAAATTAATTAAGGAAACGAGAAAAGTGCATCCTAACATTGTTTGGGAGAAATCAGTTTTTATGAGGCACTCTAACTCGAAACGGATGAGATAAAAACAGACAATGGAAGACGTCCATTAAAAAAGAGACTAGAAAACATTGGTCAACATGACTAAACGAAAACGCATCCGAAAATTTCGGTCAAACGAATAAAAAGGAAAGTGACGGAATGGACAAAAGAATGCCAAGAGCTTTCTAAACCACGAAACTCCACGAAGAGCGAAATCCGACAGTAAAACTAACATAACTGTCGTTTACACATTCGTCTCGGCTATATCAGCAGATAAATTCATACATGAAGAATGAAAAATATATGCAATATCATAGAAATGCACAACATGACATTTACAGGCTCAGAGGTAAAGGAAACGCCTGGAACATGCAGAATAGCCACTGAATTGAGAAAAAAAAATCATAAGCATGACATCTCATTCGATCCTACAATTGACACAATTTTACATCCTCAGTCATCTTCTCAAATAAAGATTCAACCTTTTGAGTTGAAGATATTTGTAACCTCATTCTTCTTCTTCTCGTGGGAAAGATAATGAAAAAGCTCAAACAATCCAATAATACAAACCAACGGACTGGCCCCTCATCGAGTTTCAATCCGAATACGCATACATTCTCGGAAAATGATTCAGCCAATATAACATGAGATCCTCATGGGCCCCAGCAAGTGTAGGTGTGCCAGTCAGAAGAGCACGGCTGACTCAACAAGGGGGTCCCCCAAGGTCCCCTTTCCCCCTCCGTCATCTGTATTCCATTTAGACTTGTTGTTTTGCGCTCTGAGAGAACTACTCTTTGTCGCTTACGTAACTAGCCATTGATGATCACTCCCAGCTGGGTCTTTAAGACCAGAGAAATCTTCAATCTAGAAGGATTTCAGCTAGAAATGATGGTAAAACGATTTCCGTCACCAGATAAGCGAAGTTGTTCTCTTTTTGATGATGACTTTGATGGTGACTAATCGAATGCCTCACCATTTCAGATTACCTGAGTTTGGAGGATAAATTAAGGTTTCAACTAGTAGAATAGAACCTCGAACGAGAACAAATGAAATTCTCACTTTAAAAGAATCAATAATGCTCCCTTACATTCGATTTTTATCATAACCCCTACCGTTTATTATAAATCAACCGTATCAGACCATTTTACTCATCTTCTTTTAACATGCACTCATCTAACCAAGCATCTTAATATCAAGCAGTAATTCAAATACCAGCTTTGATCTAAAAACAAAAGAATCTTAACACCTGGATAATACCATTACAAAAATAGATTTAAAATAATTCATATTTGACGACGAGAGAAACATCCGCCATCAATCTAGTCATGCTTATTCCTCTACGTCGAGATCAGTACTTGATAAATAATGAAATTATAAAACTGAATCAATTTTAAAGGAAACAAAAACAAAGATGAGAACTTATTCTACGTTTTATCTCGTGTAAAGCCTGGGCAATTTGACAAGAGAAACTACAACCATGACACAATTAAAATAAATAATACTACAGCTTCCTGGTGGTTGCTTCATGCAGGAAGGTTACCTTATTGGTGGCTGGTTGTTCTTCGTCAGGCTTAAAAAACGAATATTGTTATTATTTCTTATTCTAAGGAGAAATCACAGAATGATTCATATCGTCGAATGGACATGAACAAAAATACAATCGGTTGATGGATTAAAATTGCAGTACCTCGAGTTTAAACTGTGTATAAGCTAGTGTACCGAGAGTGGTAGATTACACGAATACAATACGGGGATAAGTGGTGCGGTAAAATGCATGGCAATAAGCCTATTTGCTTGAGTAATGAACCTATTCAGAAATCAAAAAACTCGTGTGGAAAATTTTAAACCGCGAACAGCGTGTTTCCTTCGTTAGAAAGTGAAATACGTCGAAGTTGCTCTTTAGTTTCTTCTCATGCTAAATCAGCAAACCGATCCGCTAATTACCTTGTGGGTTGAAAAGAACCGCTTGCATGCAAAACGTTACAGAGAAAAAAACTTTTTTGGGTCAGTTAAGCCACTTGGCGAGTTTCCCTATTCATTTTGACGAATTTGGCACAGGGGTCCTTGCAGTTCGTTTTTCAGCTAGTATAGGAAGTTATCCTGACTGAAGGTCTCAAAACACAACGTTGACAGGAATAAAATAAATGATACAGCAACTAAGGCCGCGGAATTTTACATTTTAAACTTCATTGATAATGAAAATCATATCATTCTTCTCTCACTTCTAAAAGATATGGAATCATTTTTAGAACCAAAACTTGCTGAAACCCCCACTACACTTCTCTCTTCAAGTCCTCTCGGCAGCTTGGTTGGAATATTTTTAGAACTAAATCGATGACTGGCTTTTGACGACACACAAAACACATCAGCCAAAGAGTGGACGAAGCTCGATATTGATATGAATTTAGACTGAATGATGTACCTACTACAATGAAAAATAAATTCATCGGAGGTCATCGCCGTAGTATTTGTTCAGACGAAACTTATCTTTAAGACCATTTCTGACGTTCTGCCACGTCCAACCTCATCAGGAGATTTTAGTGATATTCATTTAATTTCACTTTGTGTTAAATCGGCGTCTCCGAATCGAAATTTTAGTGACTTTCAAAACAACTGATTGTTTTTTATTTATTTATTTATTGAAAATGCTCTGTGGATTATGACACGCGCAATAATATAAGTTGAACACGGATAACGGCGCATTGATAAATGCTTACGCTGAAGCGCCACCCATCCTTCACCCTTGCCATAGGAGCAGAACGAATGACTCAGTCCTTCTCACGGTGAATGACATCATCAGCATAAATCCATTCGATGAGCAAGCCTTTCCTCAGCATTCAGTGGTTGAAAGGGTACTCATTCAAATACAAAATGTTTTCGGAGATGTCGGTACTAAGAGCACCCTGATTTCCTGGTATACGTTCAACTGCGG
Source organism: Cyrtorhinus lividipennis (assembly GCA_019603395.1). Taxonomy (NCBI): domain Eukaryota; kingdom Metazoa; phylum Arthropoda; class Insecta; order Hemiptera; family Miridae; genus Cyrtorhinus; species Cyrtorhinus lividipennis. The sequence continues at coordinate 4,374,549 of CM034001.1, forward strand.
TGAGGAACCGAGTTCTTAACTCAGTAAAAACTCGTTCCTTGCCTAAAATTAGGGCGAATTTAATCTTGTTTCAAAAAAGGTTGTGGTTCTCGGGATAAGTAATAGGTATGTGAGGGTTGCTATTCCACGTGCAAACTGTGAGGCTATCCAAGACCATCACCAAAAAAACTGACCAGCTCTTTTGCCAAAGTCTCGTCGTAATAGCGGTGTTACCAAAGTAATAGTAGGTATGCCATCCTCTCGGGCTCAATCAGATATCGATGACCTTTTACGCAGAGTTTTCCTCTCTGACCGCTTTGAACTTCTCACAGCTTCTATGACCTTAGACGTGAGGCCTCAGTCATACCTTTCAATTGTTCTTTTCTTGCGATCAAAAACCGTCGTGTAGTTTTTTTTCTCCAATGAACCCGCGCCTTGACCCGTTTTCAGTCGACAAGAGGTCATCCACTCGTGTGGGGATCAGATTGCACTTTCGTCTGCGCTTATTTTTCGTTGCATGTTCTCCTATCCTACTAGGGCCACGATATTCAAGATTCACAAATTGCATTTTAGAAAGGGTGATGCTCTCGTCTTTCAGTTTACTGATTGAGAGGCAGTACCAATTGAGAATCTGAAATCCTTAGGGCAATTTATTGACAGAATCTCGAAAATAATAATTTCAGCAAATACGTTCGCATCACCATTCCTAATTATAGCCGTAAGACTAAAAATATTCCTATCAATCAAGTCCCTGTCACGCTGTCTCAGCTTCTGACAGCATAGGTGAAATACCTGTATAGCGAACTGACCTATCCCAGGTGGGATCTTTTTCGCAGTTATATTCAAGGATTCTCTTGATTATGAGAACTCAGCGCATCTGTATAAGATATGAGATACTCTGGCAAATTACGGCACAACTAACCCCTACCTTGGCTTGGGTATGGGTTACTGTTTTGAATCGATAGAAATTAGCAGATTATCAAACAAATTGTGGGTGACAATGGCCTTGCTCACACCCAATCACAAACCAAACAAACCAAAGTAAGTTGTGTGGCTTTATGAATTTACCGTTTCTGTACACTACATAATCTCAAATATAGAATAGGAACTGAAGCGTTGAAGACGAAAATTGGAGAACTCATTTTTACTCCTTTCTTATAATTTATACGTCATTTATATATCAACTAAAAATTGGATTTCCTTATCAGGTTTATATCAAATAAACCTGCTCAACATGCACCTTGCTGGAGATAAGTTCTCCCAGTCTCGAATGAACCGGATATTTCGTACAATTTGAAAGTTTATAGAGTCTGTTGACAAATGGCCAGAAATCGAATACCGGGCTATTTGATCCGGTTTTAAACGTACAACATTTTTGAAACAGTTTAGATTGCCTGTTATGCTAATTGGGGCATTGCGCGCAGAACCTTGTCTCTTGGGCGTTTTCTATCGGTATGACGCAACTGCGGCTGATTGGTAGGATCGCTCGGGTTTGATGATTGGAGATTCATTCACGTTCCTCTGATGGTGTCCATCGCTCGCAGGGGGCCAGATGTGCTCGCGCATGACTTCGATTTCTCACAGGTGGTGGCTAGCTCTCTTTCAGTTTCCGATACACGGTCCAACGTTAACGGGATGTTCCTGATCCGTTTTTCCTACTGTAGACCTAAGGCTAGAGTTTTTGTTGGGGATGAGACGAACGAAGGAGGTCCCTCGTATCCCTTCAGTCACGCTCGAGTCGTGACTCACATTCACGAATAAACAGAAACCAAACGTTTCGGTTTCGAAGAGGAAAGATCGACTGGGTACGCTTTGATGAGAAGGAGAAGGAGCTTCTTCAATATACCGACCACTGATTTTGAAATACGTGGAATAGAATGTTTACGACGAAGCTCATTCTTGGGAGTTGAAATCTACCTAATGAATTATAAAAAATGATCGTACGCGTCTATTACACAATGACGCTCATCATCCAATAACGCCAATCAATGATCCTTCTGCAGATAAAGTTCCCAGGAACGCCACTGTCAACATCCAGTAATCTTTTCTAACGGAATCCATCAGGAAGAAGATCCGGTCTGTAGGAATGGAGGTCTGGGACGCGATTGTCGCAATGAGGTAAAAGACCTGTCACATCTGATCCGGCGAATGAACACAACTGCGGGACGATGCCAGGTCGCCAGGTGGCTCAACCGTTTCTTGTTAAATGAGCCTTCACTCACTGAACTGAGTCTCACTGGAGTTTCTTCACCTTTTCGTACTGATTACGTCTCCGTTGAAGAAAGGTTGAGAGGCGGCGTTTAACTGTGAACCTCAAATGGGCTAATGAATAATGTGAAGCTAAAATACGGGCGCAGAAAGAAGTACAAGTATGTAGGTGACACTATGACCACATGCCCTATCTGAGATCCCTCATATTACTGAAGATCAGAAATACTTACTTTTCCCTCCTTCTTTGGATCCCAAAATCATGGCTGGGGTAAAATCAATTTAGCCCGACCCCCATTGGGTTCACGAATATTCTAAAACGTAATATGGTACGTTGGTCATCACGAATTTAACTACTTGTTTTTACCTTCAAACCAACTAGGGACTTTCTACTACTTCTCTTAAACCGTCGACCTCGAAACTCATTAATGTAGTCAGTACTTTACACCAGGATGCCCTCATACAGTTATCTCTGAACAAGGAACTTGATTGCACGAAGTTCTTTTCCTTCACCCACGTTTCGTTTAACCTACAGTTCTTCCTTCTTTCAATCGTATTTCCCTTATTTTAGTATTCACCTCACGTAACGAGAACTACCTGTAAGAGGCTGTAGATTCCCAAGGCTCCTCGTAACTTGAAACCTCAATAAATACAACATGCTCCACTTTTTTAAAGGCAATCGATTTAACATAAAAAGTTCGGCATGAAAACCCCATTACCACATACTAGTAGGAAGGATGACTTTACTTCATTCTTTTGACTCTTTTTTGTCTTCGAGAGACGCTGGTGGGAAAATTGTGGCTTCTTTATCATTTCTTTCTTAGATTTCCATGTTGTAAATACGTAACCAACATAAATTCCATAAGAATCGAGTGTTCCGAGTATAGTTTGTTAAGTAGTTGTGTGAGTACAAGTTCCACTTTTTAATGGTTGCAGATTAATTGGCGTGATCTACCTTGGTTTGTGATTTCTTCCGTCTCACACACTCCCTAAAAGAGTTTCATTCAATGGCAAACAGCCTCTTCATCGTAGGCTGCTCCAGCTTATCGTGTGAGATTCGATTCTAGTTATACTGAGAAGTAGGTTTTGATTATGATTCAATGTGAGTGAAGACTGTAGTCGAATAATGCATAAATTCTTTCAGTGCACGTAGACATCTTCATAGACTCCCGTTTCTCTGAGTTGAGCACCCACAATTTCTCTTACGAACCGCGACTTACGGTCTATTTCTGCCAGCCGTATCAGCACTCTTTCACTTCAGTGATTTTCGGAATTCGTTCCGAAACCCCTTTGGAGAGCGGATTTCTGGAATCCACATTATTTTATGCCGATAAAATGAGGACATTCGTCGTGTTCAACCTGAAAGTATGCAGTTTGCTTCCAGTGACAGGGAAACTGCCTACTTAGAGCAGTTCTCGGCGGCATTTTCCGCCCTTAAGATATGCTACTAGTGATAAGATGGATCTACTGGCATTGGGAGTGCCTCTCACCTCAAGAGACCTTCCGGGCTGTTGGAAGTTTTGCGCGCTCCTCTTTCCCATCCGAACATTTTCAAAACTTAATGGCGCTTCGGATGGGGGGCGTAAAACCGTCTTCCGCAATCAAAATGTGATCATCTTCCAATCTGATAGCGCTTAGGAAAAACGCCAGGAGAGAGAGTGACCTCATGCGTTTCCTACTGCGACTCCAACACGCACCGAAACTATCTCAAGAGATCTCGAATAATCCTGCTAGAACGCGCAATACTAAGCAGACTCCTAATGGTTTCATCTGGGGGTGAGGGACATCTCTAGCAGCGAAAGTTCAACTAGTTTATTACCATCCCGAATGTATCCCCAAAATCTAAAATTTTAATATTCACGTTCTCGTCACTCGTTTCCTTTTTCCCTTTCCCCTACGAGCTCCTTCAATGGAAATAAGGAATAATATCGAATGGACCTTGTAATAGCTTTTATATTATGTATGCTCATTCCATACGCTTTTCTTATGGAAATGAACCGGAAACCAGCCGTTAGTGGATGCTTCAGAAATTCTTCACTCAAAGATGACGTGCAGCAATGAGAAACGTAACTCTCTCAGTTCAATCCATCCATAACCTGTATTTTCTACATTGTAAGCGATGCTTAGAAAAATAATATTGGACAGCGACTGATCGAAGTACAGTTATCCTTACACGAAAGAACTCAATAAATTTTGACGGCTGACAGGGAGTATTGGTTCAGAGCTCTTTCTATAACCCGAAGGGAAAAGATAAGACGTCAGGTTTTATAAGGACTCCTTCAACGCCGAGTAGTATTTTCAAGTGGGCGAGAAAATACGGGAACTGTCAATAACACGCAGGTCCTCATAAATTATTTCGGCCAAAAGGTTTTCCTCCCTGAAACCTGCGTGGGGTGGCCACGATGAAAAGCGGAAGCAGAATCGAGCACTATCGTTTTACGTTGGAAACACTGTGCTGAGAAAGTTTATAGTATAAAAAGTCGGTTCCACATTTTATGCGGGAGGAAATGCGGAAAGAGTTTCAGGACACAGGCAATCATTGCTTGAGATGGAACACACGAGAAATGGAGGACGAGCGGTGTCAACGGCCATGAATCACAAGTTTGCGTGTTGCGACAAGAAAAAGCCACGGGGAATCACGTATTTGAGGTTTCCTTCGTAAAACGTAAGCAATGAGCGAGCGAAACGGATTAGCTCAGATTAAAACTTGGAGATTAAAAACAATATTATACTTAATTAGCACCGTTAGGTATTTGAACATACGAGAACTGCCACAGGAGCAATTAGTTCCCATGATTTTTTCCATGGGTTGGTTAATAAGGGATGTTGTTTATATAATTTAGTGCACAGTTTAGGCTTGCAATTCGGGCAGAACCTCAAATACGAGCGATCCATTCATGACGTCTATAATTCATTGGGTTTTGATGGTATGATGAGTCAAATTGAAAAGCAACAACAATCAATAAGCTAACAGCCCTTTCAAATCATGCCTCTACAGACCCCGAGGGATACGTTTTCCACGACAGAGCACTCGCAGGCGCAATATTGATTGTCCCACTGCAAGAGCACGGCCCAAGGGGGTACACCCCCTGCTTGAAAAAGCACATTTCTCTGGAGATGACGCCGTTGCTTGGCAACGATTTTGGGCCCAGGTTGAGGAAGTGCCCTCACTAATAACGGCTTGATCTCACCCCAAGCTCTTCCCGTTCGAGACAGATTTACGGGGAGCGCACTTCTGGAGTCACATTACGGCCAACCGTTTCCCACGTTGACTCATCCAGCAATGGTTGATTCATCCAGCAGAATGGAATTGAAAAATCAGAGATCGCCATTTGTCAGCCGCCTTGGCCTCAGTTCAGATGAGGGGAATTCATTTATTCCGATAAATGTGAAACAATTAAAAAGTAAAACGATGCGTTGTCAGCAAGCAGTACCTATAGCACAAGCTATCCTCATCCTTTTCCTTCATTCCTTAGTTCAGTTCTTCTCCTTTGCACTTCTTCACGGTAAAAAAGTGTGCAGAGAAATCACCCAACATTTCACCCAGTTGCCGCAAATCCCAGAAGGGCTTGTTTCCTCTCACGAGAACCACTCCATGACACCCATATCTACAGAAACGCTTCGTGTCTGCGGTGATGTAGTGAAGCGCATTACCGATTTCTCAATGCCTTTTCACCCCCGTACACACCGTCACGGGCTTGCCCATCCCTCCAGTATGACGTCAGGAAAGGAGAAAAACGCTTCTTCATTTTGCTCGACAGTTTGGAATTCTTGAAACAGTACCAACGAGTACGTATAAAGTGATATCTTTCTGACCTGCTGAAGAGTATTAAATTATTTTTAGGTTAATTTCCTCCCCCCCTCAACACATTTTCCAATTTTTATTTAACGAAATTTTCTTACTAAGACAGGCTTTTCGGTACACTTCGAATGGTGCTCTTTCTATCACAAAATAGCCAATTCAGGAACATAACTAGAAATTATTTGGCTTCTTCTAATGCTTATCTATCCCAGAAATTATGAAAGTGTGCGTAATCGATTATTTCCAGTTATGTAATTTTAATAGCTGTTATTATTGAGTTACTTTATCAAGTAAATTTATTTCTTCTTCTACGATGACGTTCGTGAATTCCAACCCAAACATCTCAGTCGTTACAGGATGATGAAGTGCCCGGATAAATCTTCCCTGGAAAGCGACTTTCTGGAGTTGGTCCCCGCATCTCACCTAATCCTCCATCGGGAATTGGGGCTTTGCCAGGATGAAAGCCGGGTGGCAGATGGTGGGATCCCAGAGGTACAAGAGTATAGCCCGGGTATTACGACGAGGAAGGTAAAGAGAAATAAGTTCGGTAAGGAAAACCTGGTGGCGCTCAAGGCCGTGCCCCCTGACAGTTCACGAACGACTCTCGTTCGAGGACTCTGCACAGGACAAGTAAAGAATTTTATCGAATTTGTAATCACTTTGTGGGAAATATGATGGATTACTGTCATCAGGCCCAAACTTTTGTGCTCTTGCGTACTCTATCTCATCTGCTTCCTTTTCAATTTTCTCATTGGCAACACCAATTCCTTCACAGAGATGATTTTGATCGTCAACATCATCTAACAAGAAAGAAAAGTCGCGAGTCAAACATTAAATAAATCTATATTTTTTCTGTGTTAGCGCAGGAAAATTTCAGAGGGCGCTCAATTAATTATGTAAGTTACTTTTGTCCTCACCGGAACTTTTTTCTGTTATAATTAGGATGCATCGAATGAAAATTCACGGGGTTCTAACTTTCTTAGGTTGTCTCTTTCGACTTACTGTTCTATTGGCAACGGAATCAAACCACACTGGATTTCTCAATCTCGAGCACCAGCAACTCCCATGATGTCCCTGACCAGTCTTGTCGCCGGCTCAATGTTTCACGCGCAGCGCCTTATTGAGATGATCCAGTTATGACCGTGTCAACATTCAAACGGCGCCACAACAGTGTTGTCTGAAGTAAAAATCGATCAGGGAGTAAGCAGGTCACCGTGAAAACTGATGCCATTGTCGTCACAACCAGTAGTTGCCTTTGAATCCAAAAATCACACATTGCGAGAAAGAATTTCTTCTTGTTCCTAGCGTAAGCATGAGCAGCGGCGTTTGACTGAAAGATGTCGCATCATAACGAGCGTTATGTGTCATCTTATAGCTCGTTTGATTCAGCAGTTATAATTGAATTAAGAACAGGCGGGTCTTGAATTGCCTCATTCCTTTCAATTTGTCGGCAACATCAGGCATCAGTCTAATCAGATTTCCCAATCGCTCTTTGGCAGGACTCGTCTTTCCTTTCTGAAGAGTCTCGTTTCAAGTCGGAAAACGTGATCGAATGGAAACCAACTGAGATTAGGTACTTATCGTGCCCACGGATCCATGAGCCTGTTTTAACAACGCTTTACGTTCGAGTGGTTCCGAAGAAAAAACCCTCGCGGACCCAGAGGGACTTTAATTATCGAGAGTGCTCACCTGGCTCACGCCTTTTCCTGGGTACCAATGAGGCAGTAGAGTGGAGAAGATCTCCCTTCCCGAACAGGATAATGCCGACAAGTTGCACAATAGAAGTTACAGGCTCATTCCGCTGCCGAAACATCTCATCAATCAAAGCTCATCAGACTGGGTAATCAGAGGGGCAAAAGAAGATTTTTCAAAATTATGAAACTCCTTTTCAGCTTCAATAATTATTATTGAAGCTGAAAAGGAGTTTCATAATTTAAAAAAATAAATTTGATACAATTATTGTATCAAATGAACGATTTTTACCTAAATTATGTTGAATATTTAGAAACATGAGTTATGTATCGAATACAGAGGATAAAGGATACCTGGCCACAAAGGAAAGCCTGATTGGGAATTCAATATAGGTTCTACACGACGGTCAAGGCCGTGTTAAATGGGGTGTTTCGAAAACCATCATCAAACTGAAACTGAAATTTTTGAGGACACGCGACAATGTTAGAACATGAAAGGGATCTGTAAAATCGGCAGGTGAGTAATGACGGTAATTACGAAGTTGAGCTGATATTTGCTCTGATGAAAGAAAAACGAATCTTACCTTGAAACCATCATTACGCTCGCCACAACAAGCGCACAAAAAGACGCTGAAGACGGTGATTAGCAAGAACGCAATGCCCAGTAATGTAAGACTGATGATTTCACTACCGGCAACGCCCAATGATTCTGAAACGAAAGAAGTGTTTTGAGAAATAAAGGAAATATTTTGTACACTAAGTAAAGGTGAAAATGGGGGATTGAAGGGGGTGTAAATGGGGGGGGGGGGGGACAAGTTGAATACAAAAATAATACCATAGAGGTAGATACTCAACGAGAATGGCATATTAAGAGCTTTCAGCTTTTACTGCTGTTCGATGATATTTCTTAAACTAATACTGATGTTATGAGGCAAAAAGTTGCCCCCTCCCCTCACGTTGGCGACAACTGTTTTCTCACCATAGTGTAAGTGATTATTATTTATTCTACGTATTTGTGAGTTAATCTCTCAAGATTTCCGTATTTTTATCATAACTCCCTGTCTGATATTGATCACATTCTGAAATTGAAAGGAAATGGCGGCATCATTCAGCCGAAAACTGCATACGATGCCAAACCCTTTTGCACCCCCCCCCCCTTACCATTTTCATCGTGCCTAATAATAGCGCCATCAACCAACCCCCTATGCCTCTGTTCACGATTCTGAGTAGATGTCACGATCGGGGTATAAATCAGCATTGCTTTGTACTATGCACGGATATTCCTAATTCTAAATGAAAATGGCCAATTTTTCTGTTATTCGAAGAAATACAACGAATGATCAAGAATTAATACACAACATCACCTTGTAAAACGAAACTACTACTTGTAGGACAGGTCAACGTCAATGCAGTTGATTCGGGGGTTTTGCATAACTATGCACATACATTATGACCCTCGTTATCATATCATTGATGTTAATTGCATTCAATAATTGGAGAACTGAAGGCGTCCGACGGTTGTACAATTCGAGTTCTCTGATCCGCGTTTCATTTCGCATTTGAGCTAGAACCGGCCACAGGGAACTTGGACGAAGTGTTGAATCCGCATTATTCGCAATTTATTACGGTCTTGAACTAACTGCAAAACACGACTTGATTGTTCAACACGCATTTCTCACTACTTCCCGGGATTTCCGTTCGGCTCCGATTTATGTCACTCACACATATTATCCAAGTTTCCTCGCAACCTGATTTTCACCCTCTTCTGCATGCCGGGCCACTGTCTACGGCCATTTGTCAAAGTGCGCTTAGTTGAGAAGTTTACGCCGTGTAAACTTTCTCGATGATTATCGATTGGAGTAGTTCACGATCCACTTCCTCAAATCATTTTAGGACGTTCGCTACCGTTAGAGTGACTTTGAACAGAGACATGCCCACCAACTTCGAGAGCCTGGCCTGTTAAAAGCCGACAGCATCATCGAATTCTGCATAATTCATAATTTCCTCGGCTGCATGAAGTTCATGAATCGAATATAGAAACTATAGTTCCTTTACAATTATTTAACAGCGAGCATACTTTATTCTCGTGGTAGTTGAAGGCTCGCTGGTGAAGTATGAGAAGGTCAGTGAGTACACTAAACGGATTATCTCATTCGAACCTTGTGAAGTGAGAGCGGGTAGCCACTCAACATAAATTACCTTTGATATCGAAAGTTGAACGATGAAAGAGCAGGGTCTGTAACCGGGTGTGACTAGGACGCGTCAGAGTCAAAAAGCTTGACGAATGATTCAAAAAATGAAACTGAAAGTGAACGCTAAGTGCGAATATAATCATTCGAATTGTGAGGGAGAAAGGCGAACAAAAAACTCCGGATTAAACTGGGATTATCTTGGTTCGGTAACCATCTCATCAATTATTTATTTGTAAATTCTCATATTTCATCCAATCTTTCTAATTATATAGCAGAATTATAAGCCCTCCGTGTCTGTGGAAGGCATCATACCAGGTGGGAACATTTACTCGGCAAAATTTTACTATACTCCGCGATGATTGAACCGTTTCTAATGCGGTTAGAAATGTGAGAGTCTCCGTCTCAGCTTAGTTAAATTTACATTCATTAGCTACTCTTGTTGTTTCGTAATTTTAGTATAACAATCATGGTCCTGCAGTCAGAACCGTGGCGAAATCGACCTCGGCAGGAAACCCCACCCAGGAAAGACGATCCATGCACTTTAGAGCAGGAAAGGGCGGTGGTAAAAAGCAGATAGTTGACACTAACGACGCTCACGCGCCAGAAAATTTCCGTAATTTGAAATAACACATACCAAAGGTAACTATTTATGGATCAGCTATGGAAATCCCCAGCTGATGACACGGTATTTTCCAGCAGAATAAGTTGGGCTTCACTTCAAGACTTACCTATTACACAACTAAGTAAATACCAATAAGTTGTGTGACCTCGCACAAGGTCGAATTATAGCATAGATGCGGAATCTACAAACTAAAAACCAGCTTTTTAGAGACTTGAAGCAGCTCATTACTTATTCTGATTCGAATACACTACAGATTCTACAACCAGTACACCCACGTCAAGGCAACGGTGAAGAATAATGATTAGTAGAAAATTGAATGACCCAATGATTGGATGAATGAATGTCGATTGTTTGATGAGCGAGTAAAAGGAATTTCAGACGCCAGACAGTCTTGTCTGATTCACATTCAAATGCGTTCCACACAACCACTCTGATAAAATTTAGTTATCATCACGTCACCTCTCGTCACGCAGCGGATATATATCTGAAGATATTCCGAGCTTGCAATTTATTTATTTCAAATCGTTGACGCAGTTCAGTTCAAAACGTGCAGTTCAATTTATACACGTTGCATTCGGGGATAAATTGCGATACATTTTATTAATAGCCGAACAACCGGTTTTTAGGAGGAGCAAGGTCTTTCACCATAATAAATTAATATATTCGTAATCATGGGAAGCATTTCGAAGGATCTCTCCGGTTTTATTCAAACCAACCTTGAGATTACTCTTGAAAGGTGAAGCTTATAAACGAGTTTGTTGAAAGAGCGAGTTGCTCGAAATGAAATAAACCATTCAATCTGTAAATGTGGATACCAACGAATAAAGCACAGTCAAAGTTGGCAAGGTTCGGAACGGCAAAAGATGAATTCATATTTTCTGTCTACAAAAGTTGTTCCCTTCCGGGAAATTCAAAAATTTCAAGTAAAATCAGGCGTTGAATAGATCAAAATACTGCTGGATTTCGATTCTTTTTTTTTTACCTAGCAACGCGTAGGCTTAATGATTTGATATCAACAGAATTTCTGGAACTCATTTCTTCAACTCTTCAGGAAGATTTGGATAGGTTGCCTATTTTGGCTTAATGTTCTTATTGGAACACTATTTTAGTAATCTCATCGACACAAAAAGTATTTGAAACTTTATTTAGAAGACACAACTTTAACTTTCCACCCAATGGAGATGAGGTCTCTGGTCAAAAGAAAAAACGCTTTTGAGCCTCCATAGATTGGGCTTAGAGGCTCTAAAGCACGAGGTCGCAGCAGCTCATGATGTAAAAATCTTCAGCAAGTACTTTCGATTATGAAAAAGGTGGTGAACGCAGCCGTCGACAAGTTTCCGCAGGACGTACTCTACAACAAACTGCTCTTCAAAATTTGGATCACAGAGACTATTTCTGGAAAAATGCCTCCAAAACTTCACAAAACAATCCGAATTATTATTTTTCAATCGACTTTTTGAAAGATGAAATGTGAAAAACTGCAGAAAAAAGTACTCCTAAAACTAGTGCGACTAGTTTTAGACTGCTCCTTAAATCCTACCACTCCCCTCTTCCAATGTTTGGTTTTAAAACACGAATAAGCTGAAGAATGAAAAGTAAAGAGACAGCTTAAAAATAGGACCTTTTCCTGTTCTTGGAGATCTAAAATAGTTTCTGCGAAACCAACTAGTCTTTTCTCTGAATGAACCTAGAATTACAAAGATTATCCTCTGAATAGAAAGCTCACATTCTCACAAACCATCTCATTCTCAATTGTCAATGCCAGCCTAACTGGTTCCTCAATTTTTTCCCTACTTATGTAATATTTCGGTTAAAACTAGTCCTCGGAGCACTAGCGAAGATATTTTCTTCTTGAAGTGACACATTTTCTTACCAACACCCCTTGCCATCGGTCACACACCACAATGTTAAAACTATTAGCGGCACCATAAATAATTTTTGTGCTATGAATCATGGACAATTTCCGATTGGTCACCCTCCCGAAATCATGTTACTTCCTGAGGTCAAAGCTACAAAAACCCCTCATCACGTTGGCGAGTAAAAGAGGGGGTTCCCTCGGAAAATGGACGAAGGCCGGTATATTCCCCCGTTGAGGCTCAAAAGGCCGCCGGTGCCGTTGGCCCTGTCTAGAAAGAGGGGGCTCGACTTTGGTTCAGCTGAATGGCACCTGCTAATCCGGAACATCGCGGTGAAGAATGCAATCGACCAACGAACTCCCGGATAGTGAGAGGGGCCGACCTGGTTGGTGAATTCCCACGAGAACTCAGAACAACCGGAATCAAACACGAAAATTCAAACCGAAATTCCTACACTTCAACCGAATTTTACGCCGATTTTTGATTTATTTTCAATGCAAACGTGCCGTACTTCGTATATTTATACGGTTTCGTCTGTACAAATAACAGCATTCCCTAACGCTATAACCTTGAAGCTAACCACCCCTATTTGAATAATTGATAGTTTTAAGATGACCAGTAATCAGTTCTGGACGTCTCAGCCTCCTAGCCGAACTGAGAAAACGCTGCAAATTCCTCTACTGTGGTACATATATCTAATATGTACCAAAAACGGCAAAGACCGCATACGGCAGGAAATTCCTTGAATTATCAACCTAGTATGTTTTAATGTCAGAGGACAACCTTTACGATTGGCTCCAAAATTTGACAGTAAGAACAGTATATATGTTTGAATGATGTTCAAATCGAGCAAAGTGTTTTTGGTAGTAGACAATTTTCTAAAAATTTGAACCATCGGCCGAAGACCTCTTTTTGGCTTTACTTGGTCATCTTTTCTGCCCGATCGGCGTAAATTTGGAGAGGGATGTGGGTGAAAATGTGTTTTTTGAAACTCGATTTTCGGTAACTAGGCATGTGGGGTATCTTTTTCCACTAAATTTTGGACGCTGAATCCAATAAGATGGGTCCCGGACCAACTGGCGTCCACCGGAGGTGTTCATGGGTCAAAATGGATACCTACCTACCTATTGCGAAGGTGGGTTATCAACCATTGTGGAAAAATTTGGAGCGTTTAAATCTAGACATCACAATTATAATTCAAGAGAATAAATTTTTTTTTTCAAACGTTTTAAAATTATTCAGCATATAAATTGCAATTAAATTGCTGTAACCCAAACTACCTACATAGAATTATGCCGTTGATAAGCATCAATTTTGAAACTATCAAATGACGAAAAGGCTAACGGCGGTTTGTTTCTTCTCTCGCTTGTTATGTACCTGTCAGAGTACAATCAATCTCTTTCGTCACTTCCACGGTAAACTTCAACTATTATTTCCTAGCTCTTGTGCTTGGAGTTTCGAAAAGCGACACCGGGAGCATTTAAGGGTTTAAAATGGTTCCGCCAGCGGAGGCCGGAAATTAGCTATCGCTTCACCGCAGACGCTATTGACCCGGTCCGACGGGATTCAACTCTGGTGTTTTCGTGGTTCCTGCGCCAATTTCCTGAGAGACCCAAATTCGCCGGATCCGGTTGTCCACCTCAACCACAGTCGAATATTTGGCCATTTCCGCTAGATGATGATATTATAGGGAGTCCAACGTTAAATTGGCCCGGGTTCGTTAGATTTACACCGAGTTATTCATCAGGATATCTAATTAGCGATCTTAACACGCTAAGGAGACTAGAATTACAATCCCAAGAAGAATTCTCACTAGCTATGTAAATATCAGAGGAGCTTAAGCGGTTAGTTTTATGGAGTGAGAAGATAATCTGAGTGAAGGAGCCCTCGTCACCTACGTAATCTGCGGAGCTATTTTATTTATCGACTCAAAATTGATATTCTGGGCGACATAAGCTTAGGTCAACTATAGTTAACTTCAGCCAAATCTAGGCACATGACCGGCGTCTGCAGAATGAGCCCTCGGGTCTTCAATTTTCAGAAGGCTTTCAAATGCATATCAGGTCGGATGCCAGTCATGGAATGTATCATTACTGAATAGCAAGGGCAGTTTTGGCCTGATTGTTGTTTCATGAGCGCACAATGAACTGATTTGATCTCGATCTCGTTATACGTTATGCAGCCCCTAACTCGGTCTTTGTCTTTACTTTTTTTTCTTCCTTTTTTGCCGTGGGACGAATGCCTCTGGTGGTTACGATGATGGCAGGGTCTTGTCGAGCAACAGCGAGAACGCAAGCAGCAGAACTGACCGCAGAGTGGAAAACTGTCTCCGTGGAAAGTTCAACGAACCCGTAACAGGATCACGTATGTACTCGTACGTTTCTAACCATAATTAGTTCGAAAGAGGTTGTTATTACGATTATATTGCATAGTGCATTCTGAGATGGCGGACGAGAAAGCGGTCGATTGGAGCGTACTTATGCATGTTGACACGAGGTTGCTGAATCTTGTCATCAATACTCATCACACTGTTCAACTTGTCCAATACTAGGTACGTATTTCCTACCGGCTCCTACTTAGTTGTTGAAGTACAGAAGTCCTTCTCAGAAGATGATACCGTTTCTCAAACTGTAAATACAATTAGACATACGTAATTCCCAAAGTACACACGCCACAAATGAATATCACGTTCTGAGACGTTTCGAGATTTAAATCTTGAACTTACTCAATCAATAGGACAACTTCCAATCAATACGAAATGTTGACAGCTCAGAGGCAACGCAGAAGACGATATACATACCTACATCAGTTACAAATCGCATCATATTATTGAATTATGAAGATCATAAGGCAGATAGTAAAAGTCTCGGTACTGGATCTCTTTGAGAAAACGCTGTATTTAGCTAACAAACCTATCAAAAGAACGCTTCTTTCGTCTCTTTTGATCTTTGAGTTTCAAGTAAAAAGGCTCACTTTCGTGAAAGGTGCCTCTTCCCTTACTTATAAACTTTATAATTACAAGACTTGGCTCGGGTCAGTACGATGCGGTTTGCGATCCCACTTGCTGAGAGTAATCCTGAAAGTGTTTTCTGTTCGCAGAAAACAGAACCATTCTCTGCATGGATTTAGTGTTGCTGACCAAATTAATCAGTCAGTAATAGGTCGATTGGTGATATCCCACGACGAAGGAATTTTTTCGGTAGATAACAACCCGAGGAAACCTGTTTGGTATCGATAGTGGTGGATTTAGTTTGGGGAACCTCCTCGAAAAAAAGTCCTTATCAGGGACGAGGACGAGTTGAAACGATGGTAACAGCGATTATTCTGAGAGTAACCGCACAATTAGGATTAAATATATTGCTAGCAGGAATACCATGAGGCCATCAGTGCTTCCCAGATCATAACGTTCTTCTTCCTAAAGTAGAAGAAAGGGGTGCAGCTGATCGACCTCGATCGTTGAGGTGAGCGTGGGCAATTCTTCGTCCCCGAAATTACTCATTTTGTTTATAAAGCCAACACATGTAAATGCCCCTACGGCATGGTAGGTGTGATAAAATACGGCAAACTTAAAACATAAACTCACCACGGTGGTCAATTGGGTGTCCAGCTGAGAGATCGAAGGCAGCAGCTAATCCGACCAGAAAGTACCAGGTTGACATTATTCGATGGATATCACAATTCACTCCATCAAATTGTTCAGCACATCGTCAATTTAGTGCGGAGGATCAAAGAAAATATGGCAGCCATTAAACAACACTCGCGATCTCGGAGGGGAGAATCATTCGAACGGGATTGCGATACACCCAAAAAAAAAATACGCGCAAGTGGATTCGTTACCTTATGAAGAAGCGCATTTGGGATTTTAACTCACATTATAGTACGCGATCACTCCGAGCGCGATTAGGATCGGATTTTGGGGTCACGATGAGTCAATAATGTACAAAATCGAGCATTTTCGAGGAGATTTCCTGAGTACCGCTACGGAACGGTACTGCGCTGTGGGCCTGGCCAACTGTGATCTGACAAACTGACTAGATGGCCTGTAGAGCGCTCTGTGTGTCCCCTCCCCCCGCAATGAGTCACCCGGAGCGGAACCGTGCGCCTCCCGCCCTGCTACAAAAATACTGATTATTATAATATCACTTTTACAACCTAGATAAACAAGAAATGGCTAATGTTGATGTGCGTGAATTATTATTTCAAAAATTTCAAAAGCCAATAAAATTTGTAATTATAGTGCTGACTGTCGGCCTTGTAGGTAGAAACACAGTTGTCGCAATTCCTTTGCACTCTTTCCGTTACTCACTTCTGCTACGACTTATAATGTTAATGATCTCACCTTATAATTGAAAGGAAATTTAAAACCAAAAAAGCGTAGCCGACCTTTTTATTCACGATGCTACATCCATACAAGGAATCTACAAAATTGGTGATTCAAAAGTGATAAAATCGTATGTTACAATATTCAAACATTCATACAACGGTCCACTTTACAAAAGGTACACGCAACTTAACTGCAAATTATCGAATTTGAACCTGGAAAAAACCTTCCATTTCGGTGCGCTGGTAAATCATTCAATATTAGGTTAAGGGTACATGGTATTTGTTCACAGTACATAAATGTTGAATAGTCATCAACCAAACTAACGAGCGAAATACGAGATAAAATTTGAGAGTACGAAGGACAAAGGGAGAAAGCTAAATCAGATCTTTAAAAGTAATAACCTACATAGGGTGGGGCGTACATCATATACCTACCCACGAAAATATTGCAAGAAGGCGAAGGGCGAAGTACCTAATCTATTTTGTGTTACTCTACCAAAATCGGTCTGAATATATTATATAAACTAAATACAGACTAGACAAGCCACGAAGTGAGTATTGGTTAGTAATTAAGATCTAATACTGTAAGCAACAGTTGCTTGTTTGCACAAAATAAAAATGGCGAACCTCGTGAACAGTCCGCCAAGAAATTGAGGTAATATAAATAGGCATACCGTAAGTTTCGTTCGTGTCAAACATTGACAAGTTTGAATGTTCTTGATCACATAGTACTCAGTTGTACTTAAAACGTCGTAGACGTTGAGCTACTGATTACAAGTAGAGGAAAGAGAAAATCTGACATCATACAAACCAACGTCAATACTGATTCACAATCGACTATTAGAAGCCGAATTATTTCTAGCTATGCTTGATATAATGTTTCATAACATTTCCATTCATGCATGAAAACATCAACATTTTTGTCAAGGAACACAACTTACTTAATTAAGTTATTACTTACACGAGACCTAGAGAATTTCAGCTCCTAACCAGAAAACATTTTTAAAAGATCGTGTGCGTGAAGAGACAATACACACACTTTGTCTACATTGTCAAAGAAATTGGAGCAATAATACATTTTGTAAGCTCAGATCTATCGAAAGAGAGAGAATGTTTTACAAATGAGCTAAGAGCAGCAGCCGTGGAAATAAGGAAACAACGTTGGAAGACAATAAAAGCAAGGCGAGTGGACGGTTGCTACATTCACAATACTGGTAGATGAGGGATCAGGTAAAACATCGCCAATAATTCGCAGGAGTCTTCCAGTTATCTCACGATTTGGGGATGACGTGAAATAGTCACGATCGTACGTTACAAGAGTTGGTTTAACAGAAATTATCGTATCGTATTAGTATCAGAATCGCTGAAGAAAACGCACGAGAACTAAGATTTCTGCAGTCAATTTTTACAAAAAGACGTTTTAATTGGGTCAGAATTCCCAGTAAGACCATCAAATGCTTCCCATAGAAACATGTCTGAAGGTCACATAAATTTTTACTCGGTATCGATGGGGTGTTTAATTGTATTGAACCTAGGTTTAGGTTGTGATCTTTGACACAAAGAACAAATTTAATAAGTGAGAAGCGTGCGTTAAAAACAGGGGAGAAGACAAAATACACCATGTAAGGTGAATTTCTTAGGATATTACCACTCCGAATCCTCCAATCAGCTTCATAAGGAAACAATAGAACCCTAAAACCGCTAATCGAAAATTGAAAACGTGAGCAGGTGTTCCTTGCGTAAAGCCATCAATTTTGAGTAGTCAAGACAAAGAAGCAACGGCTAATATCAATGATTACAATTTCTTCGAACATCTCATAAAATGCATCAAAAATTTTAAGTGAAACAACAAGAATCCAAAATGAATTGATTCGTTGAATATATAAGTACAGGACCACTACAAAGAAATCGGGCAAAATAAATGAGCAAAGGATTTTTTTCAAATGCAAAAAACACCGGTTCCTAATTTCGTTGAAGCTGCTTCCACCAAGGCACTGGTTTTGTCCTTTGTCATTGCTACTTGCATGAGTAGTTTTCAGCGGCACAGGAGGTGGCCCGCTGTCAGTCTCACTGTTAAGAACTTCATTTTATTTGTTATCCAATAGTCTCAAAACAAAAAACGTAGGATCTCCTGAAAGGAGAAATTGCTCTACTTACACCTAAGTAACGTTAGAAAAAGTGTATCTACAAATAAGATAATGAAAGCAAACAGGGGGATGAAACTTAAACGCGAAGTGACTAGCAATATTTGTGAGTATTACGATTTCATGTAATTTCTCGTTCGGAGATTTGCTCGAATGAGGACGTTGACGCGTCGGAAGATGGCGTAGCGTTGCCTTCTTGGTCCTGGCCTGGCGGGGGACCTTGGTCGAGGTTGGGGTCCTCTTCACTTCCACTGTCTATGTCGTCAGTGCGATCGTCACCAGCAGGGAGGTCGCTCGACAAAGAGGATGAAGGTTCTGAGGTTGAAGGATGAACAATTAAGTAAAATCTAAATGGTGAAAAATGGACTTGATAAATCACAGCTGATACAAAAATTACAGGAATACCGTTGTTAATAAGGTCGGAAGGTTATGTTAGTAAGTTGCTACTTGTTCGATAAAGATTGTGAGACAAGTAACTTTAATAACTTCAAGATAACATAAACTCCCGCAATTCTAATATCCAGAACTAGCAGTGAACTGGACAGGATGGATCAGCACTTTAACTTCTAATTGCCATATAGACTATGGCTTAAATTTTATGAGCACCTGGCAGTCCCATTCTGATTCAACAAATCTGATTGGGTTAGGCTAAACAGAGACTGGCAAGGTTTCATCTTAAGCCCAGATTAGACCTACCCGGCCTAGACCCTATTTCTATGCTGACAAGTTCTAGGTACACATCCTGGTTAATGAAGAAACGCCAAGTTAGTATCATTCCCACCCTGCAAAACTTTTTTTTTTTTTTTTTTTTTTTCAGTGAAACCACGCGCAGAACAATTCCAACAGTTCACCAACAGGTACCTTCTGGAGAAGGAAGTATTTTCGGGATTCCAGGATGATTCAGAGAGGCCAAGAGACTTAGGCATCGACCGACCCAAGTGCCTGGAGAAAATAAGAATTAAACCAAAGGAACCTGAAAAAGCAAAGCTGTGGGGCAAAGGTGGACGTTTTTTGAACCGCAAAATAGGAATATTCTACTCCTATTTGAGGCCGAAATTAAAATTTTCAGCACACGTCCATAGATTTGATCCCTGGAGAATCGGGAGGATGAGCAAATCAGTTCAAACTCAACGCCAACGAGACGTTTTCTATTAATATTTTAAAGAATGTTTGAAATTAAATGTCTACCTTGTCCAAGTGAGCTGAGGGAACTCGCTTGAAATATCTCTGCGAGTTGAGACTTGAGGTCCCCACTGCCACCCGGATGATCGGCGCTAACCAACTGAGGGATTGGTTCTTCCTCTTCAGTGAACCATGGGGCTACGAGTTGGTGAAGAGTGACGCAAATGTAAACGCCAGAAATGATAATTGGCAACCGATAAAGCGTCGACTGGGCAAAAGTCATGACTAGAACTGCAGCTGTGAAGACGGCGTGACTCAAGTATTTGCTACCGGCTCTGGAAGGAAGAAGACGATTTTTGTAAAACTAAAGAACGTTGAGGGTTAGTTCCACAGGTACGTAGTAAAAATGAAATATTAGCGCTCACAATCCTGCTTTGGGTATTTCTGCTTGCCATAAGAGGCCAACACATAGTGACATGATTACTCCATTGGCGAAGCTTGGATCGGGTTCTAGAGCGTTGTTGTACCTGTT
Source organism: Cyrtorhinus lividipennis (assembly GCA_019603395.1). Classification (NCBI taxonomy): domain Eukaryota; kingdom Metazoa; phylum Arthropoda; class Insecta; order Hemiptera; family Miridae; genus Cyrtorhinus; species Cyrtorhinus lividipennis. Next base: position 4,395,020 of record CM034001.1, read on the forward strand.
AAACGTAGAATATATTTTTGTGGTAAGGATCTACTCAGAAACAGAGGCAGGAATTTGCTCTTCATCCATAGAGAAAAAGCACTTACTTGTAGTTTTTCGCCCAAGTCAAGACAGTAGGGACGTGTAAGATCGTAGTTAGGGTCCACAACATGAGCAGAGTAAGGTGGAAACTGAACTCGTCGACGGGGGGTATTTGGAATTTGGGGATAACCACGGACTTGTCACGCCTTTGCTTCAATTTGGCCTTAATGACTCGCAATGGCCAGTAAACTATCTCTTCCCAGAAGTCTTCGTATAGTGAGACCATCTGTAGTTAGAAGTGGCACAAATGTGTCAACTTGGCGATATTTGAAGGAGAAAGGATTTAGATCATTAAAAGAACAATGGTCCACACAAATAATTTGCCATACCTTGAAAAAGTAAAAACCAAGCCCGATAACCAAGGCAAGGCCACCGCAAGCAGAATTGGCCACGGTTACCATAAAAGCAGAAACGACGATAGGAACCTTGTTGGCACCGCTCATAGCCCATTCCGACATCCAAGCGAGACCGAAGAAAAATTTGTTGAGGAACCTGCAAGCCCAAAAGATTGCGTTCGGTCATCTCGCCTTTAAACTTGTCACCGCAAAACCTGAACTCCCACAGCTCAACCCACCTCAGGAGGACATTGTTGTAAGCTTGCCCTTGGAAGACAATACAAGTGATCATAGCGATTCCAGCAAGGTAGACGATCGCGAATCCCGCAAGGTAGATGACGACCGGGATCACAAGCATTTCCATGAACCCAACGTTAGATTGGATGTCCGTCGTAGGAAGAAACGGAACGTATGGTGAAACGTGCCTGCGAATAAGAAACAGTTAATTTTTTCATGGAGCAAATTCACAGCTGTGGTTCAAAGCCCTGTGGTCTAAAGATCGTGTTTAGAATTATGTCTCGCTAAAATAATAATAGCTCCCTCAAATTGATGGATATGTAACATGAATTTAAGGATAGGTACCATTGGAAATTGCAATAAATCGCCTATTTCCCTGATTTTATAGGATTTTTTAAAAATCAACCTTGACTGGTGCAAAAATTGCATAAGTTCAAAATTTGACAAACATATGAGGGAATTTCCCTTGGTTTTGTTAAACGGTAGTTTAAGGAGTATCAAAGCTTAATTTAAAATGCCTTACTGAACGACCGCGGAAACGAGGGCAGTTGCCTGAATGACGACATATGGCTTAGCCGCCACGGGCATGGCCAAATGGAGAAGAGGACACGAGGATTCGTCTTGAAGCATCTTCAGTTGATAAGCGAGTGTTAAAAGCAGGCACACGGCGATGTATGATACAACAGTGAACCCCACCTTGGAGAAGACAGCACCGAGACTCATCGGTAAAGAATAGTCCAATCTGAAAATGGAAAAATGTTTTATCGAGTCATGTATATCTTCAAAATGGGTTATTTTTGCGGCTCTTTTGGTTTTCAGCCAGTATTTATTTGCCTTTGATTATGAAAGATACTAACAACGCGATAAAGAAAAAGAATGAACTATTGACATACCTGATAGAGTAGTGGCACTTGGGATTGAGAAGAACGTGGACTTTAACGTCTCCAACGTCTTTCCCATTGGGTTTAGAGTCGTAAATCATTATTGGAGCTGATTCCACTTTTTGCCTGGGATAGGAAAATTAACGATTACATTTTTTATCGATAATATCAACTTTAGGTTGAATTAATTATGAAAAAGACTAAGAAGGTATTATTTTCCGTGGTATGCGTGCTAGCCATATGAAGCTGCATCCTTCACTGTTATCCATACGCTTATTGCGGGTCACCTATGCGCCAATCCCCCACAACTCAGATGCTTCACTAGCCAGGGGCTTTGGACTCTTCGCTGTTATATTTGCCCACGAAACAGTACAATTAATTCATTTAGCTTCAAGGGACTCACTTCACGAGAGAGGTAGAACCTTCGCGGTTCCAAGGAACACTGACTGAAACCACAGCGCTCGAAGAGGACGCCGAACAGTTTAGAGGCTCTACGTAGAGTCGATAGCAATTCCAAGGTTTGATTACAACACTCATGTCAACTGAGTAATAGAGCGCTTTGTCTTCTGTCTCTGATACCAATGTTCGTCTTGGTAAATAGTTCGTGAGCCCGACCAATGTTCGGTTGCGTCTTTTCACGAGTTCCATATTTATGGCGACCTGCGAAAAGAAAAAAACAATTTTAGAACGTTCAAAGCAGAAAAAAAGAAGTTATTACACGGAATAAGGGATTTATTTACCTGTTCGTCGGTAGGGAGCGTTCGAACAACTACGTGGGTAAAACCATCCATACGGAGCTTAGATAAGTCCACTAACGCAAATTTCCGTTTGTGCCCTGATTTGTGCGGTAAAATCATCACTTTTGAGGACAAGTTAATACCTGATTTGCTGGGGAAAAAAAGCGACTTGGTTTAAGTCAATCTGCTATAATTACCAACCACTAAGAGCAGACGCGGCTTACATATTGACGCAACTATGTTACAAGCAAACTCATCTTGTTTCGGTTGGTTATTCCTTGAATAATCAACCTGTTTTCATGCAAAAAGCCAATCTCTCCGATTCGGCCCAAAAATTTTCTCTGGACGTTTCAAGGTGTCTTGTGGATTTGCGATATTTTTGGCGAGTGGGGGTATCATTTTCCGCTTTGGACAAATTTCGGACGCTGAATCCAATGAAAAGGGTCCCAGAACGATTGGCATCCACTGGAAGAGGTTATGGATCAAAATGGGTACCTATCTACCCATTTTGAATGTCTGTTTTCGAGATCTCTGGTACCTAGGCGTGTGGGGTATCATATTCCACTAAATTTTGGATCCTGAATCGATTGGAATGGGTCCGGGACTCGCCACACCCACTGTTTCCCCCATGTTGAAGAAATGAATCTCCATTTGCCTGCTCCGAGGTTTAAATTAGTCTCCATTCGCCTGGTTCGAGGAATAACCAACCCGTGTGTAAGAATTTGCAGCTTTTTTTTTTTTTTATATATAGGCGCGATTTACTTACCACACCCTCATATTGCTGACCGATCTGTCGACAATACACGAGAATATCCAATCTCTCGTCTCATGGTTGCGAGCATCGACGACGAGCACGTCTGCAGGAGTGTGGAGCGAGACCGTGATATGAGCTGGTTTCGGCAGTCGAGGAACCCGCCAGTCCAGAGAAGTTGAGTTCATTTGAACCCAAGTGCTCTCCCCTCGATAAGACCCCCATAGCGGCACTTCACTGGGATATATTGATCTATGGTACCTCTTAGAGCCGCTCCTCTGAATTAAGAAAGAATAATTAATACAACGGGATCAGAAACAAAAATATGAGCTCAACACGCTATTAAAGATGCAACTCACGTCCAGAAGATGATACTTAAAAACGTTCCGTATTACGTCCAACTCATCCGTTACTTGTTTCATTTTCAATTCAATAACATCGAACAACGCTCTCTCGATTACCAGGATAAGTTCATTGCACCATAAAATGCACAAATGATCGGCGGAGAGCCACACGCCAGGGATGTCAGTGGTCTGTAACATTAAATTGTTTTTTACTTGAGACTTTCCCTTTTGATTTAACCGAACTTTTATTGCAAGTTACGCTGGAATTTGAATAACTCAAAACTCCAATGCGGAAAGAGAACATCAGTGTGGTAATAACGCCGTTCAAAATTCTACTATGGAGGAGCTTCTACGTATCAAATAAATAACGCTCTAAATTCTTTATGAAACCTCGTTAGTACTCTATTCTAGAAATAACCAAGGAGCTAAGAATGAGGCAAATGACAATAGAGACCATCTTACAGTAACGTTGATATCGGCGTGAGGAGTCACAGTGGCACTGGATTTGACGAGGAGATCCCGCGTTCCTCCGCCAATGGACACAACTGTGACGTTATTCGGCTTGTGGTTGTCCCAGTAATTATTCACGCGGGAATAATATTCGTTAATGTACGTATCCAATAAGAGGACTGGGCTGTGAGGAGTAGCGAGAGTTATGATGATTTTTACGGTTTCGTGGTTAAAATTTCTTTCAGTGAACAGCCCCTTTGCGACGAGGCCACCCTGTAAAAAGAATAAAAAATGAAGTACGAATTGCGTCAGCCTAGCGTTGTGGAAGAGGAAATATGCGTTAGGAAATATATATTATTAAATGCGAGCTAGATGAAGCATGGGATTTCTTACCATGGAATGACCGATGATGATGACAGACGTCGGCAAGGGTTCGTATTTGTACAACGTTAATATTTTTTCCAAAGCGAGAACGGCAAATTTCGTTTGGTCCCGGAGGAAACCACCAAACAGTCCGGAGAATTCGTCGTTCAAATCGAGAGCGAAATAGTCAAAGTGGAATGGAGACCGGTCTTTGAGATGTTTCCTCAGAGCGACTGACGCTAAAGATCGCACTGTGAATAGAAAAATCCTGCATTTTTACAATTTTATCTTGGATCATTAAAACGGAGTGGTAAATCCAAAAATCTGCAGATTCTTAGGCCGGCCATCCACGTAACGATTTATCGCTTCGATAAGCTCGTCATACGATAAACCGTTGAGGTTTGAACTGCACAGTTATTTCAGATACACGTATCGAATGAACTCATGCGATTTCCCACCTTCGATATCGTGAAGGATGTAGCGTCTGTCCATTCTCCTTCAGAAATGATCATCGGTCGTAAACGATATCGAAGGTCGAAGCCACTGCCCTGGCACACACGCTTCGTTTCGTTGAACTGCACAGTCCGTCGGAATGAAATTTTCATTCGATTCCGATTACCTGCACAGTTCTAGAGATTGTACGATTTGGTCACATACACGCTTCGATTTGTCGTCAGACCTGACCTTTTTTGCTTATCGTACGATGAATCGAAGGGTAAATCGTTACGTGGATGGCCGGCCTTACACACGGGTTGGTTATTCCTCGGACCAGGCGCATGGGGATCCATTTCTTCAAAATGGGGAAAACAGTGGGTGTGGCGGGTCCCGGACCAATTCAAATTGATTCAGGGTCAAAATTTAGTGAAAAATGATACCCCACACGCCTAGGTACCAGAAAACACATATTCAAAATGGATAATAGATACCCATTTTGACCCATAACTTCTTCCAGTGGGTGCCAATATTTCTGGGACCCATTTCATTGGATTCAGCGTCCAAAATTTAGTGGAAAATGATACCCCACTCGCCTAGACCGCCCAAAATATCGAAAATCCATATTTCAGAAAACACATTTTGACCCCTACCCCTCCCAAATTTGGTCCGATTGAGCTGAAAAGTTTCGAGGTCCGTCCTAGGCCGGGAACAGACCCCTGACCCAAATTTCAGATTTTTAGAAAATTTTCTACTACCAAAAACGGCACGGACGAGGGACGGCAGGACGGACATTGACCTTTTTTAGATCTAGACACCATGAAACGTCCAGAAAACAATTTTGAGCCGAATCGGAGAGGTTGACCTTTTGCATGAAAACATAGGTTGATTATTCAAGGAATAACCAACCAAAACGGCAATCCTCAGACATAGTGAAATGCCACATTTGAGTACTTAAGACAAGCGAATGAACATAATTTGTTGAGGTAAGGAGCTAAGGACGAAAATGCTTGTCAAGGAAAACATTTTAAAAGTAAGAGTATATTAATGATATTTGCAAAATTTCAACCAACAGGTGGGCTAGCATGTAGGATGAGTATATTCAAGGGTTCCAAAACGCCACGTATGCGTTTATTCATGACGCGAAACAACCTGCCTAAAAATGGTGACAAGCCGTGGCAATAAGCCAAAAAACCAGCGTCAAGCGGAAACGCGATGTATTTTTGAATGAATACATAAGCCGAAAATACTGCAACTATTTTGATTGCAGTTAGAGCTGTCTCAAAAAAATAATGACTGGGAGAGGAGCTGTGACCATGTTTTCAACAAGTGGCAAGGCAAGTATAGAGCTCCAAAATACACAGTAAAACTCAGAATAATTTTCATTTATTGCCGCAAAAGATTAACTGAGTGTTGATAACGATTAGGTGGATGTGCTCCTAAGCACTCCGGTGTCATAAATACGATTATACTGGCTCTTATCTAACAAATACCCAGGAAATGCTACATCAGATGTTGAAACGAGAAATAAAGTTCAAAGAATCTTCGTGCTCATGAAATTGGGCGATAAATAAATAAAAATGGGAAAATCCACTGCACTGGACAATTTTATGACAATGTCAAGCATTGGCCTTTATTGTAGAATGCCTGTATGTTTTTACTGTCCCATAGAGTGCTACCCATTTACGACATTTTTTTCTAGAATAGGCACATACTTCTGTTGCATTTGGGCAGATCGTGTGTTCACCCTAACGCGCATGCGTAGATGTAGGTAATGAGCGTGTATTTCCTGTAATGCAACTATCTCTGGTCAAAATCCAGAGGACTCGGAAGCCTTCAGAGCCTTCTTAGGAGTGTCTTGGGACTTCAGTCACTTCGGAAGAAGTTTGATGATCTTTCTAAACGAAGCCAAATAAATTATTATCATCCACCAATGCATTGAAAACATACCTTGAAAGGGAGAACCACGGTTGCCAGGGATGAATAAGACGGGTACTCCGGAAAATTTCATGCTTCGGACTTTTTGTATTTGCCTTCCTTCGCCGTAAGCGTACAAACCATACCTGGGGTACGTATTCGTCACATTCGTGGACAAGGAAATCCTCTGAAAAGGGTAAAACGAGTAGCATCGAGAGTAACTGATGATGAAATTTACGTTTTAAGACTAGTATCACTATTAATACTAAAATAATAACAAATTATTGTTTAAGACATCATCTAGCAGACGACTAACAGTAATTTATTAGATGAATCAGCCCGATCGAGCTTATTTTTATTACACAAATTCGAGCGAGGATTTACTTCCTAAAGAGTACCAAGAGGGTAGGCCGGGTTTTCATTTTCCACTCTTGGCGAGTTTACAATGAACATACAAATTTGTGCGTAAATACGAAGTTCGGAAGAACTGAAAAACTCCGATCGAATGAACTCCAGCATAGATAAAATTATTATTTTATAATTTCGGTAATTGATCGTGTTTGTAAGTAATACATACAAATATAAGTGCTTAATCAATCTATAATAGGACTCACCACCAGCTGAGGGTATTCGTACATATACGTCATGTTGCACTGATTGACTTCATAATTGGTCAAGAAGTTATAGAACCCCAGCAAGAATATGAATAAAAAAATAAAAGAGAACAGAATATATTTGAAACAAAATTGCAAGGCCATTATTCGGGATTTTCCACGTATATTTCCTTTCAAAACTGACTAACTACAACCATCGTTTAGTCCTCCTTCAGCACAAAATTCTAACGATATTTCCAAGTTCTGGGGAGATTCCAGGAAAGTCTTATGAGATGAAACTACTTGATAATGAAATGAATCGAAATTTAGTCTAAATTCAAGAAAATGTTGAGGAAAATCGGAGTTATTCGCCTGAGATTCACTCCAACTCGCAACTGTACTAACTGACCAGTAGAGGGCAAACTGTTATCGGATGAGTTATCAACATTTGGTAGATTACCAACTGAACAAAACCGAATTTGACATGGTTGGTGCCTCATCGTCTAATATTAGAGTTTCCTTTTGGTTGGTATTCATCTAGATGTGAAATTTTTTTACTTTCATTAAAATTTGTTTAGATCAAAATATGATTAATACATCAAACTTTGTTAATAATGTATTATTGACATGACTACACTGATGAAGTATTTTTTGCTATGCGCAGAAACACATTTTATCAATTTAGCGGTGGGGGCATGCAGCAATCACGCCTCGAAATTCATCTTTGAAGATACTTCAAGTTGCTCGATTCGTGTTCCAGTTGTTTTGGTTTTGTTCAGAGATGGCGTCGCCTCGCCCCAAGTCTCCGCGATCAATAATTCGGAAAGAGGACAAGGAAGAGACTTTTTGGGATAAGATCGGCACGATTGGAAGGAAGAAAAAATTGAAAGAAGGTATTTACGTAAATGGTACTGATAGATATTTCTTTTTGTAAATCCTTCATCCGGGTTGGAACTTCATCAACCCCGTAGATGACCTTATAAGGTAATCTTGGAGAAGACCATCTGCATCCAGATCGTCTTTGCACGCTTCGGAGACACAAATATTTTCATGGAGACTGTGCAGAAGTAGTATATTGTCTCAGGAACTAGTAGCTCGTATACTCTGCAGATCACCAGCTAGTCCCAGAGTTGGAAAAAAGCTGAATTGATTGGACGAAAGTCTTGCAGCAGTGTCACTTATCATTCAAGATAAACTGTACTAAGTAAAACACTGATTCATACGAGTGATTTTTTGTAATAATCTGTTTCTATATTCATTTCAGTTCAAGTTGTCGAAGAAGAGGGTAAACATGCCATCGACTCCCCTGGTAGCCCATCAGCTGCTGACATTCCACCGGAAATGTACTCCCTGGGTAAAAATAAAATAAAATATATAAACTTTTTCCAATTTTTGGGTAGGTACTACTCATTCAAGTAGGTTCCTTTGCATCTGAGTTCCACATACGTTTTTGTTCCGCCTGTACCTTTCAGAAATAGAATGAGATAAAATTGTAAAAGTTGAATAAAAGCATAGAACCAAACATTACAAATCAGTGATACGTATCGCAGTCTCATGCTTAGAAACACATTTTGGGGGTGTTGAAAGTTAGGACGGATTCATGTATTTGGACCATAGGCCTACAAACCATCCATTTGAAATGTATGTCGTTAAAGCTGATGGGTAGGTAATTGTTATTTCATAAATTTATAGTAGATTTTTGCGATTTGGACTAATTTTGAGTAGGTTTCTTACGAAAATCCCGCAAATTTTCCCGAAGCCTGATTTTGTCTATCAAAGTTATTATTTACATTCCTCCTTATAAAATTTTGCGTCTGCATTGTCTTAAGAAAATGTAACGCTCCTTCCAACGGTATGATTTTAGAGCACATTAAGTAGTAACAGCTATCATTGTGAGGAAGAAAATCGAAAATGCGATAGGATATAGTAATTCGTGAACAATTCTAAATTTGTTTTCTGTTCGATAGGTATTATTTTGTTGGAAATCGGCTGTAGTATGAATGTTGCGGGGTGACAACCCCGGAGAAGGAGGACGTTTTGACATACATCCATAAAATACATCCGTTTCTAGCTTATGTTGGATTTGTGTTGCATTCAAAATGTTTTACAGAGGAAAACGAGGAAATGTCCATCATCAAGCCTCAATCCTTCGAAGACCCGAAATTGCGAAATCTTATTTCCATCTTGATTGAATGGATCAACGACGAGCTGGCCAGTCAGCGGATCATCGTGAAAGACTTGGAAGCTGACTTGTACGACGGTCAAGTTCTTCAAAAACTGCTCGGTATGTGATGTCTTCTTGCGTCGGATATGAACTAGAGGATTTTCATTCGGCTCAGGTGTATGCTTTATACAAATTACTTTCCTTTTAGAAAAACTCACACAGCGGAAATTGGATGTTCCTGAAGTTACTTTGTCTGAAGAAGGACAAAAACAAAAACTTCGAGTGGTTCTTGGTGCAACGAACACAGTGAGTTTATCTCCTGGAGAACTTCTCAGACCTTTAATCTCCGGTGTTTGACCTATATGTGTCTTTCTATTCCAGGTTCTTGGGTACCAAACTTGGTCTCAGCAAAAGTGGAGCGTCGAGAGTATTCACAGCAAAAATTTAGTGCCTATACTTCACCTTTTAGTTGCGCTCGTTCGACACTTCCGCGCTCCCATCAGGCTTCCGGAAAACGTTAACGTTCACGTCCTCGTTGCCCAAGTAAGTCATACGTTAAATTTGCCCCTTATAATATTGTTACAGGAAATGTTTTCATAACAAGGAATAGCAACGAACTCACAGTACATACAACCGCTCTTTGGTTGGTTATTCCTTGAATAATCAACCTATGTTTTCATGCAAAAGGTCAACCTCTCCGATTCGGCTCAAAAAATTTTTCTGGGCATTTAATGGTGTCTAGATCAAATCCTCGGAGCAGGCGCTTGAAGACTTATTTCTTCAACATGGGGAAAATGAGAGAAACAGTGGGTGTGGCGGGTCCCGGACCCATTCCAATGGGTGGGGTAGGGGTCAAAATGTGTTTTTTGAAAAATGGATATCCGAGATTTTGGGCGATCTAGGCTGGTGGGGTATCATTTTCCTCTAAATTTTGGACGCCGAATCCAATGAAATGGGTCCCAGAACGATGAACGATGCACCCACTGGATGATGTTATGGGTGAAAATGGGTATCTATTACCCAATTTGAATATGTGTTTTCGAGATTGCTGGTACCTAGGCGTGTGGGGTATCATTTTCCACTAAATTTTGGATCCTGAATCGATTGGAATGGGTCTGGAACCAGCCACACTGTTTTCCTCATTTCCCCCATGTTGAAGAAATGAGTCTCCATGCGCCTGGTCCGAGGAATAACCGACCCGTGTGTAAGAATTCGCAGCGTTTTTTAAGTTTTGATCCTCTTCAAAATTTACAGAAACAAGCGGAAGGGAAAATAAAACACCGAACGGTAATTGAAGAAATTACTTCAACTTACGACGATGTTGGTATGAGATGTGAGCGCGACGCGTTTGACACTTTGTTCGATCACGCACCTGATAAACTCCAAGTTGTGAAAAATGTAAGTTACCTAACGTGAAGTCAAATTTTATTCAATAATCCGCGTTATTTTCTCTCAAGGATAAAAATGTTTTCAGTCACTGATCACCTTTGTCAACAAGCACTTGAACAAGATCAATTTGGAAGTGACCGAACTTGACAGTCAATTCCACGATGGCGTCTACCTTACTCTGTTGATGGGCCTCCTCGAAGGTTTTTTCACTCCTCTTTACTTCTTCCATTTGACGCCACATTTCGAGCAGAAAGTACACAATGTCAATTTCGCTTTTCAACTCATGCAAGACGTCGGGCTGGCCAAACCCAAGGCTCGGCCAGAGGGTACGTAAACTAGTTTTGCGAGCTGATACTTCACTATTTGTGTATTTTCATTTTCCGCTCAATTTAATGGTATCATTTCTGTTACAGATATCGTCAACAAAGATCTAAAATCGACTCTGAGGGTGTTGTATAATTTGTTCATGAAGTACAGAAATATCAATTAACTACAAGACTTCGTGAAGATTTCGACTCATGGACGGTATTTGATCGCACCTCAACCGATTGTTTACCAATAAGTTCAAATATCGTTCAGGATGTGACCGTTCGGTACTTATTAACACGCAATGTAGCCTTTCAATACTTAGTGTTTATTACCTACGTGCCTTATTACTTGTTTTTTATGTTTGTGGTGAGTCCTAAGACTCTCTTGCTGGACACGTTAAAGTATTATAATATTACATTATGTAGTGTATTTCCAGCTTTAAAAGAACAGTTAACATTTATTATACCTTGTGTTTCTTGGTATTTTGTTTTAATTCAACTCAGCGAAAAACTGAATTAACTATACCCAAGTTATTTATAATTATTGTTGAAATTGAAAAATTATTCACTTTATAAATACTAAATACTATGTATTTATTGCTCGTTAATATAATTATAGTTTTTCTAACAACGTTGCCGTGTTGAACCTGGTTTCCACAAAGATAATCCTGAAACCGTGTTTGGTGTGGGTTGTCGACATTTCTAAATTAGATTTATTTTGTGTATTAATTAGTTTTGATTCTATGGAGAAACTTTCCGTTTGGCAATTGGACTGAGAGGAATATCTCTCATTCCTGTCTTATTAGGGACCAGAACCGAGTGATTTGGAGCCAAACTCGAGCATACCTACGATCTTCGGGCAGTCCCGATTTTGAGGGAGCTGTCTTTCATTGGGCGACCTTGGAGCAATACAATGCTCGGTTGATAAGGAATGTACCTAGGAAATAGAGATATTTTTAAGGTGGTCTCGTCACCTTGAGCAATACGGGTAATACTTACTTCAAGGGAGAAAGTACTGTTACATTCATTCAGGAGGATTTGGGTACAAATCTTGAGGAAAACGGTGTTTTCTCCACCCTGTCATCAACTTTTTTCTCAAAGATTATTTATTTTTTAAATACTTCAGATGTTTAATATTAGTTATTTTTTAAAATTTAATTATGGGACCCCATCCAATGACCACGTCCCCGACACCCACTGGCCCAAGTATTTGAAACGTGGTACCTGCTCGATGACCTGGCCGTCGACTTGCAGCCTCACACCACTGTTAGAGGTTTTCGATATGACCATCGATTTCGTTTTCGCGATGTTAATAGTTAAGCCATAGCGTCTACCAGCTATTGCCACTCTATCTAGGAGAACCTGAAGTTCTCCCTCAGACTGTGCGAGGAGCACCGTGTCATCCGCATATCGCAGGTCCGATATAGGCAATCCATTGACCGGGATGCCAGTAAGCAATGGTGACAATGTGCAGCCCTGTCTAACCCCTTTGGCAACAGTCATCAGTCACCCGCTCTGATAAGGTCCCATCCACAGGAACTTGCGCCTGCTGCCCCCAGTACAAGTACCTAATTATATTAATATCCCATATCACTACAATACTGGATATAAACTATAATTATAGTTCATGCTCGATTCCAGTTGCAGTTCCGGTAAGTGACGAAGAAAACTGGTAAATTCCGTCTTCAACTGTTTGTGAACTATCACCAAGAAAGAGAGGACATAAGCACCAACCTTGAAAATCAGTGGAATTTATAATCAAATTTTGACGCTAAGATTGCAACAACCGGGAAGTAACTAAATTAGGTAGGTACTTGTCTGTTTTCTGATCATGGAATAATTGGAATATTTCCTGATTAGGACGGGTACATGGAGCAAGTAGGATACTACTTATTCCATGGGATAGGTAAATAACAGGATAGAATTGAAGTGACGTCAAAGCCAACACGAAAACCTGGAACGCTTACTTCCTCTTCTTTTTCTAATAATAATTTTTCTCTAGTTTGGGAGATGAAGAAGTTTTGATTAGGTGATAACACGTGCATCAGGCTGTGTTCTGTGTTTTGTTCCTTCAGGCTGATGTGGATGTGGTGCTTGATACCTGATTTTGAATTTGAAATTAAATTGAGATTGATAATGCTTTATCAATAATTCAATCAGGCAAATTCTTATATATTTACCAGCTTAAGTAGTTCTCTCAGAAAAGGCGAATTCCAAGGCCTTGAAAAGTGACCACACTACTAACAGGTCTGTTGTAGTTCTCTATTGAAGTATTCACTATAGTGTTTGTTCAGTTTTCCTTTTTTTCCTTTTGTGCTCGTATTTTGAACTTGAATAGCTGTTTTCATATTTGAGCCGCGCGATTGTGATTTAGCTCGATCCACGCCATCAGCGTCAGTTGTGTTGAAGGGAAGACTGCACACCCTAGAGCTAAGTCATTAGAATCATTGGTTCTATTTAACTAAGTCTACTATGACCGGGATTCTACAGACAAAGCCAATATTCGTATTGCGTCAATATGAGTACAAAATTCCTCTTTCGCTCGTTCTTCAGGTGAAAGGAACCCCGATGGCACAAAGAAATGGTGGAGATCCGTGGGCTCAAGGAGGTCCTGGTGTAAAATTGGAAAAAGATAAAGGATCCAACCCTGCCCCAGCGCAATCAGCCGAAGACAGGTTCCAACAAGCTCAAGCGAAGTTGCAGGAATCAGCACAGAAGCATCTTGAACACGAGCTTGAACTTTCCTCAGAGGAAGAAGAACTTGAAACGGATAATATTTTCGGTGAGTATAAATACTTGGATACTGAAAAGTTCAAAACAAGATACGTGCCAATTTTTAAGATGAAGAAGCAATGAAACTTTCCCTGTTCTTGCAGTAACAGCAATACACTATTGTAGGTGTTTTCTTTGTACAGATTCCGTCGTGAAGAACTACGCACAAATTGGTGGTAAAAGTGAAGACCTCGGTAAAACTCAAAACTTCTTGGACAACATCTTTCGATCTGACGCTGCGATTTGTTTGATATGCATCAGCACTATCAAAAGAGCCGAGTCTGTAAGTTTTTGAGAATATATTCACTCACCCCGTTCTACGTCTTACTTTGTGTAGCATTACGATCAAACCATCTATTTTCCTCAGATATGGAATTGTGGATCTTGCTGTGGTTCGTTTCATTTGCTCTGCATTCAACGATGGGGAAAAGACAGTATTGCCCATCAGAAACTCGCAGAAGACGAAAGGATGTTGCCTACGAAGAAAGAATATTTCTGGCCGTGGTGGGTACTTCAACTTGGTCCGTATTAGTGTGGTTGGGTATTTCACGTGTCCGCAGTAGGTATATTATTGTTTTGCTCTTAGTCCAAAGTGCAGAAAGAACTACCCTCCTGCTCAAATTCCTCAACGGTACGAGTGTTTCTGTGGACAACTCTTGAATCCGCCGTATCAACCATGGTTGGTTCCTCATTCCTGTGGCCAAGTTTGTGGAAGAGGTTTGGTTCCTGCGTGTGGCCATTCTTGCCTCCTGCTGTGTCACCCAGGTATGAAATTCGTGGTATTTGTTTTGATCGAACAATAAAAACATGGATTCCTCAATCGAAATACTTATCATTCTAATATTTCAGGTCCTTGTCCTCCTTGTCCAAAAATGATCCGAGCCAAATGCTTCTGCGGAGGGGGAGATGAAAAAATGGTTCGATGCTCTTACAAAGAGTGGTCGTGCGAGCAGAAGTGCAGTAAAAGCCTTTCATGTAAAAAGCACAAGTGCGAAACGGTCTGCCACCCGGGCAATTGCCCTCCATGCTCGAAAACATCAATGATGAAGTGTGATTGTCAGAAGCTGTCCCGTCTGACTCCGTGCGCTGAGCTGACGTGGAAATGCGATAAGGTTACTGCGATTTTTTAAGAGTTTTCCGCAAGTCATCAACGAAGTAATATTGTATCTCATTACCGCATTTTCTAGTTCTTATCAGCAGCAGTTTTAAAAGGAATGGTGTTGTGTTTCAGGTATGTGGGAACGCTCTTGACTGTGGGATGCACTCCTGTGAACTCGTATGCCATAAGGGCGACTGTGGCCCTTGCCCTCGAACTCTCCCTCGAACTTGCCCCTGTGGCCGTGAAGAGACCGTCATCTCCTGCACCCAAGAGGTGTCAACGTGTGGAAGCACCTGCGGCAAACTGTTAGACTGTGGCCTCCACACCTGTAACCAACGATGCCATCGCGGAAGCTGCGGCGTTTGCATGGAGTTTTTGGAAAAAAACTGCCGATGTGGCCTTTACAGGAAAGAAATCGCCTGCATCAAAGAGTATTTATGTGACACCAAGTGTAAGGGGATGCGAGATTGTGGCGTTCATCCATGTAACAGAAAAGTAAGTTTTTTAACTTAGCAGGAAAGCGGTGCTTGTGTATGATCATATAATTCTCATATTAAATTGAATGCCCATCTTGCAAAATCTCTAGTGCTGTGATGGCGAATGCCGGCCTTGCGAAAAAATCTGCGGCAAAACTCTCCGCTGTGGTCAACACAAATGCACTTCTGTTTGCCATCGTGGACAGTGTTACCCGTGTGTGCAAACGAAGCAACTATCCTGTCGATGTGGCTCTACAGTAATCACTGTTCCATGTGGAATACACCGAAAAAAGAAAAATTTGAAGTGCAACAAGTTTTGTTTGTAAGTAATTGACGCATTTGTTTGTAATTCGATTATTCTGCTTCTTGCGGGTCACTTTGACTATTTTCCCGCAGGATCCCTCCTGAATGTCATCATCTGAAACGAGAAGAACACAAATGTCACGTTGGCCCTTGTCCTCCCTGTCGGCAACCCTGTCAAAAACCTCGATCTTGCGGCCATCCGTGCACTCTCAGCTGTCATTCGTCTGTACTGGTCAATGCTATTCCCAACTACAAACCGGCAACTCCTTGGGACCGGGTATGTTGGCTAATAATATGATGTAATGCACTGTTGTGCACTGTTTTTGTGTTATAACCATTTAGATAAATATATGCGCTGCAGTGAGGATTTTGTAAGAACTGGAAAATATGTGGTAGATAGCCAAGGCTTACCTATAACCATTAACTTACCTCCAGCCTGACATTATACTATTGTTTTTCTGCAGGTTACGGCACCTGTTGAGAATAAGGAACTCCCGTGCCCTCCGTGTGAGTTCCCAGTTGAAGTGTGGTGTTTTGGGAAAGACGAGAAGATATCATTGCCCTGTTATCGAGCGATCTGCCATTCATGTGGTGGAGTTTGCCATGAAATCAGCGGAGCCCCTGATGACGAGGTAAATTCCTACCGTAACCTGCTGGTCACAGATATGCTGTGCATGTCGTTTGTGTACTGTCATTATGTCTTTACTTCTTACAACTAACCTTTTTTTGTTTCAGAGCGCTGGCAAAGAATGTATGGAATGCACCGAAGACTGTGAAGCTTCTCGGCTCTGTTCCCATCCTTGTCCTCTGCCATGCCATCCTCCGCCTTCTCCTGTCCTGTGGGATATTGCGGACCTGATCGGGAGGATTAGGGTCAAGGGCCTATCAGGAGCCCAACGCAGGAAGGCGAAGAGGGAGAAGCTCGAGGCTCAGGGGCTCCAGTACAGGAGACCCGCCCGGAAGAATAGACCGTCGGATACAGGACCCCCCGACAAGGAGGGCACTGCAGAGACCAGGCTGACGGAGAAAGGTGCCACTGGTCGGGTGAATGAGGGAGCGGGGCCCAGTGGGAACCAACCTCTTCACCCGCTAGGGCACCACCCAGGAACCCCCAAAAGGGGTAGACTGGTTGAATCTGCGGGGACCACTCCTGATAAACCTTCCCAAAAGAGGCAGCGGCAAGAGGGGGATCCACGGGTACCCTTCTGCTCAGTGGCCTCAGGGGGAGGGAAGATGGCCCTGGTCCTCAGAGATTACCCAAAAGGGGAAATCTCTGAGGAGCAAGCGATGAAAATTCAGCGAGAGCTCATTAGGAGATTCCCGGCTGAAGATCCTGTACGGTTCTCTGGGGTCTTCAGGGAACAAGGAGCTTTGGTGTTCCTGTGCCTGGACCGGAGGACCGTGCAGTGGTTGGAGAAGACGGTGACGAGCCTTCCCTCCTGGGAGCTCGTAGTGAGACCCTGGGCGGAGGTCCGCCGCTCAGCGAGAATATTGATGGAGGTGCCTCAGGTAATCGAGGATATGACACCGCGGGAGGTGCTGCAACAGGTGGCACAGCAGAACCGGGAGGTACGGACCAGAGAGTGGAGCGTCATAAGCTCCACCTCTAGTGAAAGGGGCAGACTCCTGGTCCTTAGTGTCCCGGAAGGGGCATACGAGGAACTGAGGGGTCGGAATATGACCCTCTTCCTCGGCTTCTCGCGCCTGACCGTGAGAGTGTTGAGGGCCCCAAGGGGAACCAACCTGGGCAGTGAGGGACCAGGAAGAGAGATTGATGGAGGGAACCCTTCAGGTAAACCTCCATCACAATAAGGAGGAATCAGCTGCCTTTGGGGTCACTATCTCCAGGGGGAAGGGGGGTGGGAGTAGCCCTGATGCAAGAACCCTACGTTGTTGGGGGGCGTGTATCCGGGCTCGGGATATCCTAGGGGGATCTTGTATATGATCACTGTTCCATGTGGAATACACCGAAAAAAGAAAAATTCGAAGTGCAACAAGTCTTGTTTGTAAGTAATTGACGCATTTGTTTGTAATTCGATTATTCTGCTTCTTGCGGGTCACTTTGACTATTTTCCCGCAGGATCCCTCCTGAATGTCATCATCTGAAACGAGAAGAACACAAATGTCACGTTGGCCCTTGTCCTCCCTGTCGGCAACCCTGTCAAAAACCTCGATCTTGCGGCCATCCGTGCACTCTCAGCTGTCATTCGTCTGTACTGGTCAATGCTATTCCCAACTACAAACCGGCAACTCCTTGGGACCGGGTATGTTGGCTAATAATATGATGTAATGCACTGTTGTGCACTGTTTTTGTGTTATAACCATTTAGATAAATATATGCGCTGCAGTGAGGATTTTGTAAGAACTGGAAAATATGTGGTAGATAGCCAAGGCTTACCTATAACCATTAACTTACCTCCAGCCTGACATTATACTATTGTTTTTCTGCAGGTTACGGCACCTGTTGAGAATAAGGAACTCCCATGCCCTCCGTGTGAGTTCCCAGTTGAAGTGTGGTGTTTTGGGAAAGACGAGAAGATATCATTGCCCTGTTATCGAGCGATCTGCCATTCATATGGTGGAGTTTGCCATGAAATCAGCGGAGCCCCTGATGACGAGGTAAATTCCTACCGTAACCTGCTGGTCACAGATATGCTGTGCATGTCGTTTGTGTACTGTCATTATGTCTTTACTTCTTACAACTAACCTTTTTTTGTTTCAGAGCGCTGGCAAAGAATGTATGGAATGCACCGAAGACTGTGAAGCTTCTCGGCTCTGTTCCCATCCTTGTCCTCTGCCATGCCATCCTCCGCCTTCTCCTGTCCTGTGGGATATTGCGGACCTGATCGGGAGGATTAGGGTCAAGGGCCTATCAGGAGCCCAACGCAGGAAGGCGAAGAGGGAGAAGCTCGAGGCTCAGGGGCTCCAGTACAGGAGACCCGCCCGGAAGAAGAGACCGTCGGATACAGGACCCCCCGACAAGGAGGGCACTGCAGAGACCAGGCTGACGGAGAAAGGTGCCACTGGTCGGGTGAATGAGGGAGCGGGGCCCAGTGGGAACCAACCTCTTCACCCGCTAGGGCACCACCCAGGAACCCCCAAAAGGGGTAGACTGGTTGAATCTGCGGGGACCACTCCTGATAAACCTTCCCAAAAGAGGCAGCGGCAAGAGGGGGATCCACGGGTACCCTTCTGCTCAGTGGCCTCAGGGGGAGGGAAGATGGCCCTGGTCCTCAGAGATTACCCAAAAGGGGAAATCTCTGAGGAGCAAGCGATGAAAATTCAGCGAGAGCTCATTAGGAGATTCCCGGCTGAAGATCCTGTACGGTTCTCTGGGGTCTTCAGGGAACAAGGAGCTTTGGTGTTCCTGTGCCTGGACCGGAGGACCGTGCAGTGGTTGGAGAAGACGGTGACGAGCCTTCCCTCCTGGGAGCTCGTAGTGAGACCCTGGGCGGAGGTCCGCCGCTCAGCGAGAATATTGATGGAGGTGCCTCAGGTAATCGAGGATATGACACCGCGGGAGGTGCTGCAACAGGTGGCACAGCAGAACCGGGAGGTACGGACCAGAGAGTGGAGCGTCATAAGCTCCACCTCTAGTGAAAGGGGCAGACTCCTGGTCCTTAGTGTCCCGGAAGGGGCATACGAGGAACTGAGGGGTCGGAATATGACCCTCTTCCTCGGCTTCTCGCGCCTGACCGTGAGAGTGTTGAGGGCCCCAAGGGGAACCAACCTGGGCAGTGAGGGACCAGGAAGAGAGATTGATGGAGGGAACCCTTCAGGTAAACCTCCATCACAATAAGGAGGAATCAGCTGCCTTTGGGGTCACTATCTCCAGTGGGAAGGGGGGTGGGAGTAGCCCTGATGCAAGAACCCTACGTTGTTGGGGGGCGTGTATCCGGGCTCGGGATATCCTAGGGGGATCTTGTATATGATCACTGTTCCATGTGGAATACACCGAAAAAAGAAAAATTCGAAGTGCAACAAGTCTTGTTTGTAAGTAATTGACGCATTTGTTTGTAATTCGATTATTCTGCTTCATGTGGGTCACTTTGGCTCTTTTCCCGCAGGATCCCCCTGAATGCCATCATCTGAAACGAGAAGAACATAAATGTCACGTTGGCCCTTGTCCTCCCTGTCGGCAACTCTGTCAAAAACCTCGATCCTGCGGTCATCCGTGCACTCTCAGCTGTCATTCGTCTGTACTGGTCAACGCTATTCCCAACTACATACGGGCAACTCCTCGGGACCGACAGTGTTGTCTAATAATATGATGTAATGCATTACATGATCGGCGTCTTGTCTATTTACGCCCTCTTGAAAAGATCACTGTTTTTATGTTACAACTATTTGGATAAATATATGCGCTGCAATGAGGATTTTGTCAGAACTGAAAAATATGTAGTAGATAGCCAAGGCTCCACATACGTTTTTGTTCCGCCGTACCATTCAGAAATGGAAGGTAGATAAAATGGTTAAGTTGAATAAAAGCATAGAACCAAACATTACAAATCAGTGATAGGTGTTGCAGTCCCATGCTTAGAAACACATTTTGGGGGTGTTGAAAGTTTGAACGGATTCATGTATTTGGTTTATAACCTTGCAAATCATCCATTTGCCATCCTTATTAACACTCAACGTTGCCTTTCAATACTTAGTGTGCCTTATTATTTGTTTTTATGTTTGTGCTGAGTCCTAAGACTCTCTTGCTGGACACGTTAAAGTATTATAATATTACATTATGTAGTGTATTTCCAGCTTCAAAAGAACAGTTGAAAAATCATTCACTTATATAACATATAAATGCTATGTTATATAATTGCTCGTTAATATAATTATAATTTTTCTAACAACGTTGCCGTGTTAAACCTGGTCTCCACAAAGATAATCCTGAAAACTGCGTCTAAATTAGTTTTATTTTGTGTATTATTTAGTTTGGTTCTATGGAGAAACGTTCTCTCATTTCTGTCTTGTTAAGGACCAGAACCGAGAGATTTTCAGTCAAAACTATGGAATTTGAGCCAAACTCGAGCATACCTACGATCTTCGGGCAGTCCCGATTTTGAGGGAGCTGTCTTTCATTGGGCGAACTTGGAGTGATACAATGCTCGGTTGAGGTACATGCTTGTAGGAGAGGCTTTAAGGAATGTACCTAAGAAATAGAGATATTTTAAACACTTCTGGTGGCCTCGTCACCTTGAAGAAAACGGGTAATTCGTCCTTACTTCAAGGAAGAAAGTACTGTTCCATTCATTTAGGAGGATTCGGGTAAAAATCTTGAGCAAAACAGTGTTTTCTCCACCCTACCATGAACTTTTTTTCTCAATGTTTATTTTTTTTTTTCTATTTCAGATGTTTAAAATTAGTTATTTTTAAAATTTAATTATGGGACCAAGCTTCGAAAAATGTTGACAACTAATGAACGCTGATAGACTAATTGGTTCACCCCATAGACGCTTTCTTATACAAGCAAGAAATAATAAGCGAAGTTAAGAATGAAAGATCTCTTGATGCTTTATTTCATGCGCTTTGCAGTGCCTCACCAAAGACGGTTCATTGGTTCAATTCGGAAAAATACGGTATGTTTGGAAGTATGAGGACTGATTTTCTTCCACCGCAATAATTGTACATTGTTGTACACATCGTACATTGTTTTAAAATCACACTGGCAGCACTGCGTCGACACAGAAGGAGCCTATTTGGAAAGTTATTAGAGAATTTTAATTATTGACTCAGTCCTATTACTTTCTGGACAAATCCTATATATACACCTGGTATGTATCATTTGTCATTTTATCTCAAAATTTACTCAGGTTGGAGTGTTCATCTTGTTCGATCGCACTGTTCACCATCACTTTTCGTAAAATAGTGCAACAATGCGGTGCATTCAGTAGGAAGTACCCGCTGACGAGTCCGCACAGGGGGCTGCTGCGTGCTACCGGATGGTAATGTTGATGATTGGGACGTCCTCGTAAGGCTTGTCAGTTTTCGGATTTGTTTTCACCGTGCTGATGTTATGGACGACTTCCATTCCTTTGAAAACACGCCCAAACACCGTGTGTTTGTTGTCCAGCCATGGCGTCGGTCCTAACGTGATGAAAAATTGGCTTCCATTTGTGTTTGGTCCAGCGTTGGCCATGCTGACCGTGTAAGGGCGGTCGTGTTTCAGGTGAGGTTTGAACTCATCTTCAAACTCTCCACCCCATATGCTCTCACCCCCTGTACCGTTTCCAGTTGGATCACCAGTTTGAATCATGAAGCCTTTAATTACACGATGGAAGATATTGCCATTGTAGTACCCATTTTTGGAATGCGTGCAGAAGTTTTCCAGTGTTCTGTTACATTCAGGGAACAACTTGATGTGTATGTCGCCCATCGTCGTGTGCATGATGGCTTGTTCGTAGTTCTGGAATGAACCAGTCGTCTCAGTCGCTGATAACACATCTTCTTTGGTCGGCTTCTCATTGAAAACGTCTCTCTCCGAGTCACCTTCAATATTATTCGGTTCGACAGTAGTGAACAAATAAAACCGATTCCTCTTAAAAGCCGTACAAAATAAAGTTGGATCCAGATTAGTCGCTTGTAACGCGGGGTTATTTGAACCTTCTTGTTCCAACGTGACAGTCGCCTTGGTCGACTTCACTTTCCCTTGGAACAAAGCAATTTGCAAAGGCCTCAAATTTTCCGTTTTCCCTATAATCCGACAGCACTGTTTTGTAACAATATTCACCACTTTGATTCCCAACATGGTAGAATACATCAAGAAATTCCCACTCTCATCAAACAAGATGTTACAATGCATCAAAGCTCCAGCTTTTTCCAGTTCGCGTTCACCAGCCATTCGACGTCCGAATTCCATATTCGAGACTTGAGGTTGTTTCTGTTGCAAGGTGCTTAGTTGCTGTAATGTTTCATCGATAACCAAATGAAGTTTGCCAGAAAGAAACCCAAAAAGACGAACTTTACGATCGGGTGACACAGTAGCAAACTTTTCACCGTCATTAGAAAAGGACAAGGCAGTTGGATAAGTCTTTACTTTGACAAATTCGTACAAGTCAGTGTCCAATTTTGATTCAAATTTGACATTTTTGGGGAACTGAAAGTTTCTTTTTGAGCCACACCAATATTCCAAGATCCCCGCTTCATCCACTGACACCACCACATCAAAATTTACATTATACTTGACAATTCTGACTGGTTTCGTGTGCATCCTGAATAATGAATGCAAAGGGACGTTCTCACCTTTTCCGTCAAATATGTGTATTGTGTTGGAGTCTTGGGGGACGACAGCTATGGAGGAAATAGGGTCTTTTGGGCCGTGCACCCATTCAATTATCGGTGACGAGAAAGCCAATTGAAGAATGTTAATCATGTCGAAATTGATTATGTCAAATACTTTAATATGGTTGTCGCTCCCTGATGTGGCCAATAAGGAGCCGTTGTAGTTGGCTGCGATGTTCAAAATCGTTCCAAGGTGAGCCCTGAAATGTTTAACGAATTCAATCCCTCGTTCGCCTTTTTTCCAAAATTTTATGTGACCGTCGATGGAGGCAGTAGCGATGAATTCGGTTTTGGTGCTGACAACGTGGGTAATGACGTCACGGTGCATGTAGCTTTTCTCGTAGCATTCGGCCGAGGGTATGTTCTTTAGGAACAGGGACTCGTGCGAGAGAATTTTTCTCTTCTTTTTTGGTTGAGCATCGACTGCTTCAGAAGGAGTAGGTCCGATCCATCCGTCGCTGTCTGAGTCTCGATCGGCTCGCTGTGGGCTTTCTGCCATCTAGAACAGATAGTCATCATGTTTAGGAATAACATTTAATAAAAACTATAAATGATGGAACTCGTACGAATAAAATCTTCCGTGCCGAGATTGTAGAAACCCATTTCAATAAAAAACGGTGGTATCAAACGATAGTCTACTTATTTCCACAAAAAATAGTGAGTATACTTGTTAAATCGATTTCGACGGTAAGGTCAGCATCAGCAACTAACATGAACATAGTTGGAATATGGAACTCGGTACTCAGAATCTACCCTCATCTTCAGAAGTGGATTACTTAAGGTAGGTATGCTACGTAACCCCTGCTTAAAGAGGACAGTATCATCTCAGTTATGACCATGGCCATATTATGTGGAGGGAGGAAGCAACCACTGACAAATTTCAGAGGAATACAAAACATTGATGATGTGAACGAATTGGGTCTCTCAAGTATCAACCCAATATGATGCCTCATAATATATCATGGCGAGTGCCCATATCATTACAATACTGGTTATAAACTATAATTATAGTTCATGCTCGATTCCAGTTGCAGATCCGGTAAGTGAAGAAGAAAACTGGTAAATTCCGTCTTCAACTGTTTGTGAACTATCACCAAGAAAAAGAGAACATAAGCACCAACCTTGAAAATCAGTAGAATTTTTATAATCAAATTTTTACGCTAAGATTGCAACAACCGGGAAGTAACTAAATTAAGTACTTGTCAGGTAAATAATAGGATAGAATTGAAGTGACGTCAAAGCCAACACGAAAACCTGGAACGCTTACTTCCTCTTCTTTTTCTAATAATAATTTTTCTCTAGTTTGGGAGATGAAGAAGTTTTGATTAGGTGATAACACGTGCACCGGGCTGCTGCCAGCTGCTGTTTTCTGTGTTGTTTCTTTTGGCTGATGTGGATGTGGTGCTTGATACCTGATTTTGGATTTGAAATTAAATTGAGATTGAGAATGCTTTCTCAATAATTCAATCATGCAAATTCTTATATATTTACCAGCTAAGTAGTTCTCTCAGAAAGGCGAATTCCAAGGCCTTGAAAAGTAACCATACTACTAACAGGTCTGTAGTTCTCTATTGAAGTCATCATTTTAGTGGTTGTTCAGTTTTTCTTTTTTTTTCTTTTTGTGCTCGTATTTCGAACTTGAATAGCATTTTTCATATTTGAGCCGCGCAATTATGATTTAGCTCGATCCACGCCATAAGCGTCAGTTGTGTTGAAGGGAAGGCTATGCGCACCCTAGAGCTAAGTCATTAAAATTATTGGTTCTATTAAACTGCGCTTGGGAGATACATGTGTGAATCGATCCACGCAATCAGTTTCTCAATTCCTGAGAATGGCCGGTGACTGAGGCAGGGGATTCTACAAAGGGCCACTGCAGACTCACGTTTCTGGTACCTTTTACACAAAGCCAATATTCGTATTGGGTCATTGTGAGTACAAAATTATTCTTTCACTCGCTCTTCAGGTGAAAGGAACCCCGATGGCACAAAGAAATCGTGGAAATTCGTGGGCTCAAGGAGGTCCCGGTGTAAAATCTGGAAAAAAGAAAGGATCTAACCCTGCTCCAGCGCAATCTGCCGAAGACAGGTTCCAACAAGCTCAAGCGAAGATGCAGGAATCAGCACAGAAGCATCTTGAACACGAGCTTGAACTTTCCTCAGAGGAAGAAGAACTTGAAACGGATAATATTTTCGGTGAGTATAAATACATGAATACAGAAAAGTTCAAAACACGATACCTGCCAATTTTTAGATGGAAGAAGCAATGAAACTTTCCCTGTTCTTGCAGTAACAGCAATACACTATTGTAGGTGTTTTCTTTGTACAGATTCCGTCGTGAAGAACTACGCACAAATTGGTGGTAAAAGTGAAGACCTCGGTAAAACTCAAAACTTCTTGGACAACATCTTTCGATCTGACGCTGCGATTTGTTTGATATGCATCAGCACTATCAAAAGAGCCGAGTCTGTAAGTTTTTGAGAATATATTCACTCACCCCGTTCTACGTCTTACTTTGTGTAGCATTACGATCAAACCATCTATTTTCCTCAGATATGGAATTGTGGATCTTGCTGTGGTTCGTTTCATTTGCTCTGCATTCAACGATGGGGAAAAGACAGTATTGCCCATCAGAAACTCGCAGAAGACGAAAGGATGTCGCCTACGAAGAAAGAATATTTCTGGCCGTGGTGGGTACTTCAACTTGGTCCGTATTAGTGTGGTTGGGTATATCACGTGTCCGCAGTAGGTATATTATTGTTTTGCTCTTAGTCCAAAGTGCAGAAAGAACTACCCTCCTGCTCAAATTCCTCAACGGTACGAGTGTTTCTGTGGACAACTCTTGAATCCGCCGTATCAACCATGGTTGGTTCCTCATTCCTGTGGCCAAGTTTGTGGAAGAGGTTTGGTTCCTGCGTGTGGCCATTCTTGCCTCCTTCTGTGTCACCCAGGTATGAAATTCGTGGTATCTGTTATGATCGAACAATAAAAATATGGATTCCTCAATCGAAATACTTATCATTCTAATATTTCAGGTCCTTGTCCTCCTTGTCCAAAAATGATCCGAGCCAAATGCTTCTGCGGAGGGGGAGATGAAAAAATGGTTCGATGCTCCTACAAAGAGTGGTCGTGCGAGCAGAAGTGCAGTAAAAGCCTTTCATGTAAAAAGCACAAGTGCGAAACGGTCTGCCACCCGGGCAATTGCCCTCCATGCTCGAAAACATCAATGATGAAGTGTGATTGTCAGAAGCAGTCCCGTCTGACTCCGTGCGCTGAACTGACGTGGAAATGCGATAAGGTTATTGCGATTTTTTAAGAGTTTTCCGCAAGTCATCAACGAAGTAATATTGTATCTCATTACCGCATTTTCTAGTTTTTATCAGCAGCAGTTTTAAAAGGAATGTGTTTCAGGTATGTGGGAACGCTCTTGACTGTGGGATGCACTCCTGTGAACTCGTATGCCATAAGGGCGACTGTGGCCCTTGCCCTCGAACTCTCCCTCGAACTTGCCCCTGTGGCCGTGAAGAGACCGTCATCTCCTGCACCCAAGAGGTGTCAACGTGTGGAAGCACCTGCGGCAAACTGTTAGACTGTGGCCTCCACACCTGTAACCAACGATGCCATCGCGGAAGCTGCGGCGTTTGCATGGAGTTTTTGGAAAAAAACTGCCGATGTGGCCTTTACAAGAAAGAAATCGCCTGCATCAAAGAGTATTTATGTGACACCAAGTGTAAGGGGATGCGAGATTGTGGCGTTCATCCATGTAACAGAAAAGTAAGTTTTTTTAACTTAAGCAGGAAAGCGGTGCTTGTGTATGATCGTATAATTCTCATACTAAATTGAATGCCCATCTTGCAAAATCTCTAGTGCTGTGATGGCGAATGTCGGCCTTGCGAAAAAATCTGCGGCAAGACTCTCCGCTGTGGTCAACACAAATGCACTTCTGTTTGCCATCGTGGACAGTGTTACCCGTGTGTGCAAACGAAGCAACTATCCTGTCGATGTGGCTCTACAGTAATCACTGTTCCATGTGGAATACACCGAAAAAAGAAAAATTTGAAGTGCAACAAGCTTTGTTTGTAAGTAATTGACGCATTCGTTTGTAATTCGATTATTCTGCTTCTTGTGGGTCACTTTGACTCTTTTCCCGCAGGATCCCCCCTGAATGCCATCATCTGAAACGAGAAGAACATAAATGTCACGTTGGTCCTTGTCCTCCCTGTCGGCAACTCTGTCAAAAACCTCGATCCTGCGGTCATCCGTGCACTCTCAGCTGTCATTCGTCTGTACTGGTCAATGCTATTCCCAACTACAAACCTGCAACTCCTTGGGACCGGGTATGTTGGCTAATAATATGATGTAATACACTACATGATCGGCGTTTTGTCTATTTACACCCTCTTGATAATATCATTGTTTTTGTGTTACAACCATTTAGATAAATATATGCGCTGCAGTGAGGCTTTTGTCAGAACTGGAAAATATGTGGTAGATAGCCAAGGCTTACCTATAACCATTAACTCCAGCCTGACTTTATACTACTGTTTTTCTGCAGGTTACGGCGCCTGTTGAGATTAAGGAACTCCCGTGCCCACCGTGTGAGTTCCCAGTCGAAGTGTGGTGTTTTGGGAAGGACGAGAAGATATCTTTGCCCTGTTATCGAGCGATCAGCCAATCTTGTGGTAGAATTTGCGGTCGAACTCTACCGTGTACAAATCACTCGTGTTCTCGAATTTGCCATGAAATCAGCGGAGCTCCTGATGACGAGGTAAATTCCTACCGTAATCTGCCGGACACAGATATGCTGTGCTTGTTGTTTGTGTAGGGTCATTATGTCTTTACTTCTTACAACTAACTTTTTGTTTCAGAGCGCTGGCAAAGAATGTACGGAATGCACCGAAGACTGTGAAGCTTCTCGGCTTTGTTCCCATCCTTGCCCTCTGCCATGCCATCCTCCGCCTTGTCCTGAATGCACTGTGACGCTGAAACTCCGTTGCCACTGTGGTATCAACTTCACCTACGTAAAGTGCTCCGTTTGGACGTCAGATCTAGACGACGACACTCGTCGCGCCTTGCAATCATGCAACAACCAATGCCCTAAAATGGTGAGGCGTCTTGATTATCATTAATTTTTACTGCCACATCTTGTATTACTTATTATTAATTGTTGACGTATTTTCTATCAGTACCCTTGCGGGCACCGGTGTACAGATAACTGCCATGATGGTGACTGCCCATCAGCGAGTATGTGCCGGAAGAAGGTAAAGTTAACTTGCAACTGTAAGCGAATCAAAAAGGAGCTAGTTTGTCATGTTTCTGGAGAATCAGCCCCTATCTGCGACGATTTGTGCAAATCAGCGAAAGCCCAATTGAACGAGGTAACATCTAAGTTCTTGTTACTGTTTCCACACTCGAACCCAGTGTTATTTCATGTTATTAGCCTAAAAACATGCATTTAATTTTAGAAAGAAGAAAAAGAAAAGGAAAAGCAGCGGCTTCTCGAGGAGAAACGAAACAAAGAAGAATTGGAAAAATACGAAAAGAAGCTGCAAGGGACAAAGAGACATCGTAAAAAGAAAATCCTGACTGAAGAGGAAACTCGGAGCGTTTTCTCCATGAAAATGCTCATCTTAGCTGGGATCGCTATCATTGTATCGACGGTCACTTATTTAATGTGGTAGTTTTTTTCGCCTGTATTTCCGGTTCATTTTTTGTCGATCAATATGGTCATCTATGTTGAATTTGAGCGGTTGAGGAATTGAAATTTGAAAAGTTTACTGCATTCCATTGACCTCTAGTCTCGCATAGGCTGCTGAGTTTTGTGAGTTCAAATTGAGCATTATTCAAATATCTTTAATAATGCCAGTTTCCTCCGTAGTTTCGATTGCGTGGCTATGACAATGTTTTTCCAGGAGTGTTGAAGTTTGCATTTTTTCTTCGATTGCATTATTCGTAGCTTTTAATCTTTTCAGTAAAGTTTGTAAAATATTCGAAGTGATGCCCAAGGATATTAATGAAGCCCTAATAGGTACAATGACCTATTACTGTTAGTAATAAAGTTTTCATTTCTTTTTTTTTTTAATTCTTTCTGAGCCAACCTTTTTTATCAGAAAAATATTGTGAAAGTTATTATAAAAAGAATCACCGTCATCATAGAACCGAACTGATCCCTCAAAGAGTTTACCCCTTTGGTATGTATGTTGTCTAATGCGGTGAAAAAGTCATGCTCCATAGACTTTTGAACAACTAAGCTGATTTGAGGAATTTTTCTCTAAAATCTCCAATGCACCTGGTATGACACACCAGGCATATATTGCATTCTCTTGATAGCCTAAAGAAATGAAAAAGAATCTTTGTTCGGGTGAATTGCGGTATGTAATCCTCTTTCCCACATAATCTTAAACAGATATTAAGGCTTATTAACTTAGATCATGAGGTTGTTTTGGGAAAAAGTGGCGCATCAGTCCCTCCCCCCAAGGTGTTCTACAATCTGAAACAGGAGAAGAGGCGACCAAGAGTGAAACTCAATTTTACCGTTCGTTGCGACACTGCTTCCACCATTCAGGGTGCAACAATTTTTTATTCATTTTTTTACGAACAATAATCTTAATAACAAGTTACGCATCTACGAGATGGAATTACTCTACGGTCTCTGGTATTTTTGTGTAGTTAATGATGCCCGTGGGAATCTTCTTTGCCGTAGTTCAGACCTTTCTCGATGCCGACGGTTATAATAGTTGCAAGTATTCCCCATTTCAATCCTCGGAAAAAGGTCTGTCGAAACCTTTGGCCTACAGTGCCGAACTCTTTCTCGTTGAACCTCCACGCCTCATTCCTGTAACACCGTTGTGAGAATTAACTTTGAGCATTTACAATGTTGTAATGGGAACGCCACCTGGCAGAAAGATTATAGTCAAGTAAATACGAGGTTGACAACCGTGTTAATACCTCTAGTTCCAGTCCAGGTATTTACTATAATCAACATACTCCACTTGTGTGACTAATTATGCAGCCACGAACGACTTCACTGGCTAATGTTAACACATAGGATCATAACGAATAATGTTCCAAGATCAATCAATTGGTATGAATCAGGATCACAGGAAAAATCATTTAGGTACTTCCAACCAGCCCAAACTCTTCTTCAAAGACTAACGCTTTGTTAAGAGGGTAATCCATCAATCCAGCCCTGCCGATGGAGAACACGTAATACATAAAGCGGAATTGAAGCATCCTGAACTCTCAAGATTTACGTACCGTCGATTCTCATCTCAGATAATAGGTCCTAAGGAGCCTTATATTTTCTTATCAATGTAGAATGTTCCGACACTACACAACAATATTCCTTTAAGTGTTGATATTGTTCAATAAAACTAATTTTCCACGAAAATTAGGCGAATTAGTAAGTAATAGAAGACACTGCACTCACCTGATCCATGGATCTTTTAGACCTTGCAACGCAAGCTTCTCCTGATATCGGACCAGTTTGGGGTAGTCTTCCACTTTGTAGATCCTATAATCCGGAATTTTCGCCCTTTCTCCCAAACCGTGACCGTGTCCATGGTCCCCACCCATCGCTACTTAGTCAGCAAAGACTACTACAAATTCTGCTCAGAAAACGGCACTGAGATTGGGCTTAGGAAAAATGTATTTTCACTCTATCTTATTCTTCAGCAAGAAGAACAGGTTACGCTATCGAAGAGGTTACGTTACATCAAGAAGTTATTGGTTGCCTTTTCACAGCAGGGAGTTTTCATGGCGTATGTGAAGGGTACACAGAGTACAGTTCGCTTTATTCTGGAAATTTCAAACGCGGATCGTTCCAAATACGTCCAAAAATCATTTCAAAATATTGTCATTCTTACTGCGGATTTCTGGCGTTAGAAAGAGTTTACACCAAGTGACCCTAAGCTTTCCGAAATCAAACGAACTGTTCCTTCTTGATGGATGGAAACAAACAGCTGTTCTACCGAACAACCACACCGAACAGCTGTGCCCTACTTTCATCATGTTTTGTCTTGTGGACTGTTGAGTTTCTTTGCTGATCAGTGATCACATTAGTGATTCAATTTATACCTCAGTAGTAGTATTTGTTCGCGACACGAGAAGTGTTATAACACTGTTGGATTTTTTTGTCTTTCTCATCGTCCATTAATACTGATGTTATGTCCATGGATGTGTCGTTGTGCGTTGTTCGGATCGAGTCCTCAGTGAAACCTTTGTCCGATGAAGGCGACAAAACCAAGGTAAAACGGCCGAAGTCTGCATACCGAGGACGACGTGAAACGAGGAGTATCAGTATTGAATCTCTTCCAATCACTCAATGCGACGCTGAAATGGCTGAGGGCGGGGATAAATCAATGAAGCCTGTGTGTGGGGGACCTGTCGAAAAATTGAACGGCTCCGATATTATTCAGTTCGTGTCTGGCAATCCATTTGTTGAGAAGATCAACGGCATTATACACTTATTCAAAGAGGATGAGCTGACATCTGTTGAAAGAGCTGCTCTGCGCAGTCAAACAGTCTGTATTTTGTCAGTGCCGACTACGATGACATGTACAGATCTGCTATCATTCCTTGCTCCATGTCGCGACGAAATAAAACATGTTCGCATAATCAAGGACGGCTCGCCTAATCAATACATGGCCTTGATCACTTTCAGGTCACCCAGTTCGGTCACGGATTTTTTCACCTCATTCAACGGAATTCCTTTCAATAGCATGGAGCCTGATTGGTGCTGTCATTTGGTGTTTGTATCCCAAGTGGAAACCTTGTCCGAAGACGAAGGGGGTAGTGTAGCTCCTGCCAGTCACATTGAGTTGCCTACTTGCCCCGTCTGCTTGGAGAGGATGGACGAATCTGTCGACGGAATCCTGACAATAATGTGCAATCACGCTTTTCATAGCAACTGTTTGGCTAAATGGGGTGACACCAGTTGCCCCGTGTGTCGTTACGTCCAGACACCAGAACCGTCGGAGGGTAGCTACTGCCTCGAATGTATGGCGACTGAGTCATTGTGGATATGTTTGATTTGTGGCCATGTTGGGTGTGGACGTTATATCCAAGGGCATGCCTACCAACACTACATTGATACCCACCACTGTTACTCGATGCAACTTGGAAGCAACAGTGTTTGGGATTACGTTGGTGACAATTTCGTCCATAGGATCCTTCAAAACAAAGCAGACGGCAAACTCGTTGAAGGCCCTAATCCAGAGAAACCTGCTGACACCGAAGCCAAACTTGAAGCCGTGCAGCTGGAGTACACCTACCTCCTAACCTCTCAACTGGAATCGCAAAGAACTTATTATGAAGACCTCATCAGCATGTTGGAAAAGCAGCACATGGATGAGACTGCTTCTACTAGGGACAAACTGGAAAAGACGACCATGAAAACATCTGAACAAGAACAAAAATTGGCCAACTTCATCAAAGAAAAAACAGCCTTGGAGAAGAAACTCCAATCCGTCACCACAAAATTAAATCAAATTCAAAAACAACTTCACGAAGAACGAGAGCTCAATTCAGCGATGAGAAACAATCAAGAGCAATGGCATGAAAAATGCAAGCAACTTCAACGCGAACTCATTCAAACTCGAATCGCCAAGGACGAAGAACTCAAAGATTTGAAGGAACAGCTTCGCGACGTTATGTTTTACCTCGAAGCGGAGAAGTTGGTCAACAGCAGCCCTCACAAAGGGGAAATGCAGGATGGTTCCATCGAAGTAGGTGCAGCTCCTTCCACCAGCGGCAAGAAGAATCGTCGTTCTCGTCAAAAAGACTGAAAATCCATTGAAAGGCTACTAATCAGAGCAGTCAATGCAAGAAATTATATCTAAGATTTTTCCAATGCAGAATACATCACTTCCTGCAATCCAATTAAGGCACCATTCAAGCTGCTTTTATATCCACTTTCAAGGCCTCGTACTTCCATTATGACGTTATGATTGGTTATTACCTCAACAAATGAAAAGATACATATTTAATTAAAGATTTTACGTTAAAAACATCCAACAATTCTTTTCTACCTCGTCTTCATTATCACGGAGTGTTTTTCGCTTGCGCAAGCATTTTCCAATGTTTGAATAAGGTTGTTGAACAGTTTGGAATCATTTTACTTGCTAAATCGCCATTATTCGAGAACTGTCACGAACACTTTACTGACAGTATGATTCTATACCAAGTGGCTTGTCCTGACTCATACGCCTCAAGCCACTTTTAGTAAACAGAAATTTCAGCAACAAATTTTGGATACCACCTGTCAACCCTAAGAACATGCTTCTGGTTCGTAAAAAACGCAGCTACATTATCGCAAGAATAACAGCGAACATTTATTTCAAATATCGATGATGACCTCTTTGGGAATCATCCATCGGAAGACCGTCTAGAACCTCTACAACAGTACTTGCGTTGTACCTGAAGGCTTTGGCCGAGGGCAATCTTGGAAAAATTCCCATATGAGTGATGGCTTACCTTGGACTTCCGTCGTCCGTGGCTACCTTAGTGCCGTGCTTGGGCTCTTCTCGACGGCTGTGCTAATGGAAAAGGGAACCTTCAATTCTTTCAAGTTTTATCCCATCAAATGAAGTTCTCAAGTGTATGAAATATGAATAAAAAGTCCTTTTTCAGTTAAATTTAGGTACCTACCAAAATAAACATTACATTAAATTTCTGTTTAGTTCATTTTTTTTAATTGATTACAATTATTGGTAAAATATATTGAAATTAATTTTTAGACTTTATTGCAATTTATTTCAGACCGCCAGTGAAATCGATTCCAAAATTATTTCTAGTGTGTCGATCTGACTTCCTTATCTTGTCATCAATTTTAAAATTTAAAATACATCCGCCCTTAGAACTTGCCCAGATTAACAGAATATGAACATAAGTGCTGTCGGATTCCGCTGTGAAATATTAGTCCACCAGGTAGATATCACAATAAAAATATTATATTTTTTTTGGAAATGTAGAAAATATATGTTCTCATATTAATTTTTCGTGTGGTCCTTAAACATTAATTGAATTAAAACATAAAGGGATGGTTAAGGATGTTTTTTTTTCAATTCCTTTTTCTTCCATGAATTAAATAATTAACGTTAGTGGAAGCGTGGGTCTTTTCTCACATTTGGTGCAGTGTGTCTGCCATCAGATTCTTTCATACGCAAAACATCGAAGTCGAAGAGGGATACAATCGGTTCCTTCCTCTGTGCCACTTCTCTAGTTTTCTTTCCTGATTCCTTGTGTTGACATTTTCGTTCCGTGTTGTAATCACTGCGGAGATCTGCGAAAGATTTATTCCCCATCAACCTGCTTGTGATATTACTATCGTTCGTAAATTCTTATATTCTTCCCAACCCGCGAGGAATTGCCGGAAGTCGTCCGAGACTGAGTATTCTTCACAGTTTCAACGCCAGGATGATGTCCAGCAGTTCTATGGGAGCACCTGGGAATTCTTCTTTTTACAAAATGAACCCTAAGGAAAAAGAAAAATACATCGAAGAGTACGATTTCCCATTCTGCGACGAGGCTTCAAAATATGAGAAAATCACTAAAATCGGACAAGGCACATTTGGGTGAGCTTGCGACGAGATGTCACATTTGACAGCTCTTAGACTAATTTGGTTTCAGGGCAACGCTGTATTCTGGCTCCTAATTCACATTGCTACCTCGTATGGGTACTTAACAGGCACCGATTATACGTATGAGTACTACTAGTACTAGTTCTGTCCAGGTTAACCACTGTAGCTTCCGTACTGACCATGTCTGTTCAGGGTGTGCCCATTTTCGCCCTGTTCCGTTAATTTTGGCTCTTACTTTATTCACCCTCTCTGGCCTGAGGATTTACGAGGACTATCCGGCAGGTAGTCAAAATATCTAGTGCTGATCAGTGTTCGGTTGGCCGAGATTGTTTACGGCCATGAGATTATTAAGTATTGTTTTGTCAACCTTCGTTGTTTCGGTCATACTTAAGACCAAAATTTCTGTTCTGGACGATAACGTTTGAAATAGGATTGTGTATAAGATTATCCGTGGTACTCAGCCAACGTAATGCTTTGTCAACCTACTCTAAAGATAGAAAATACGTAAACTGAGTGTATCAGTCGAGTGCTAACAATGCTAACTCGTTCATCGACTATGGAGAAAAGTCAAATATTCGCAAAGTATTTTGTGAAATCTCAATGGAAGGCCTGTCGAATCTAACATGTTTGGTGTAGAGAGCGAGCGCTTTAAACTTGATGACGTCAAGCCAAGTAGTCAGTTGACGTGAAGGTTAATTAATAGGCTTTACCAAAAATGCTAGGTAACACCAGGAAAAGACTGCCTCATTAAGTATCCACATTACCTAATCCTAACGCAACTAACCCTACACACTGATTATTTAATTTGTTACAGGGAGGTGTTCAAAGCCAAAGATAGGAAAAATCCTGTCAAAGTAGTCGCTATGAAGAAAGTTCTCATGGACAACGAAAAAGAAGGGGTAATTCCAAGGCCTATACATTCAAAAGAAAATTAATTTGTCCTCGAAGTGCATACCGAAAGTTGAGCGAGTCGTGGAGTTCTCATGTTTATGCCCAATTCAATTTTCAGTTTCCCATCACTGCCTTGAGGGAAATAAAAATATTGCAACTCCTGAAACACGAAAATGTTGTTAACCTGATAGAGATCTGCAGAACTAGAGGTCAGTTTGTGCAAGTGAATACTCAGTAATACTCATATATTTCAGACTGCAGCTTATTCACTTTCTATGTTGTGTGTATTTCCCTCAGCAACCTACGATAACAAGTACCGTTCTACATTTTACTTGGTTTTTGACTTTTGCGAGCACGATCTCGCTGGACTCTTGTCGAACGTCAACGTCAAATTCAGCCTAGGAGAAATAAAACGTGTGATACAACAACTACTGAACGGCTTGTATTATATTCACAGTAATAAGGTAAGCGTTTTTAAATGAGTTGCCATTTGATCACTGAACCCTATCAGTGCTGAGTACTAGTAATCCAATTTTGGTGTTTCGAAGTAAAAGCATTGAGGCTGTATAAATTGAGAAAGATGCTCCTTTAAAATATGTTCCAGATTCTTCATAGAGACATGAAAGCAGCTAATGTCTTAATAACCAAAAATGGTGTTTTAAAGCTCGCCGATTTTGGCTTAGCTAGAGCGTTTAGTCAGTGTAAGAATGGACAGGTTAACAGGTGGGGACAATAGGTGTTTACGTGTACAATTAATTTTGAAGCTTATAACCGTATGTAGGTTAAAGATCGGAATTCTTTTCCTGATCTCCCGCTTCTTAAACTCCAGGTACACGAATCGAGTCGTTACGTTGTGGTACCGTCCACCAGAGCTCCTTCTCGGCGACAGAAACTACGGGCCTCCCGTGGATTTGTGGGGCGCTGGATGCATTATGGCGGAAATGTGGACAAGATCCCCCATCATGCAAGGTATTCATGGGCAGTATAAATGGAAATCACTCCCAACTGGAAACGGGAAAATCACAGTTGAATAACAACTTATTTCACGAAATATAAATAATTACAAAAACTCCAGTGTTTTCAATTTTTCAAATTTACAAAAATAAGTTGAGAATTTGTAACTTCTTATAATCATAACTTCATGAGTGAATTCAGATTAATTTACAGAAAAAGTTCTGAATGCGCATTAATCACAAATGAAGCACATTCCATGACATATGCCTGACACATGAATTTGAATAACTTTTCCCTTAATTTTACCATTTCGCTGTCAGGTAACACAGAGCCTCAACAATTGGCTCTCATTTCTCAACTTTGTGGATCTATCACTCCTGAAACGTGGCCGGGTGTCGAGTCACTGGAACTGTACAACAAGATTGAGCTTGCCAGAGGACAGAAGAGGAAGGTTGGTTGATGAACTGCTTTTTTGAGAAATCCGCTGAAATATTCTTGACTCAAAACATTGAATTATCTCGTTTTGGTTGGTTATTCCTTGAATAATCAACCTGTGTTTTCATGATAATGGTCAACCTCTCCGATTCGGCTCAAAATTTTTTTCTGGACGTTTCATGATGTCCTGATCAAAAAAAGTCAATGTCCGACCGCCGTCCGCCGTCCATTGTCCGCGCCGTTTTTGGTAGTAGAAAATTTTCTAAAAATCTGAAATTTGGGTCAGGGGTCTGTTCCCGGCCGAGACGGGTCCTCAAAACTTTTCAGCCCGATCGGACCAAATTCGGAGAGGGGGGGGGGGGGGGTCAAAATGTGTTTTTTGAATAATGGATTTTCGAGATTTTGGGCGATTTAGGCGACTAGGGTGTCATTTTCCACGATTGGCACCCACTGGAAGAAGTAATGGGTCAAATTGGGTATGTATCCACCCATTTTTTACGTGTCAGGATTTCTGGTGCCTAGGCGTGTGGGGTATCATATTCCACTAAATGTTAGACCCTGAATCGATTGGAATGGGTCTGGGACCCGCCACACCCACTGTTTCCCCCATTCGAGGAATAACCAACCCATGTTTAATATAATTTTAGGTAAAAGACCGGTTGAAACCCTACGTAAAAAACGCTTATGCTTGCGACCTGCTGGATAAACTTCTTGTATTGGATCCGCAAAAACGCTGCGACGCAGACTCCGCTCTCAATCACGACTTTTTCTGGACTGAACCCATGCCGTGTGACCTGAGCAAGGTATTTTTCTTTATCAATTTCGAGCGTTCACATTCTGATGCCATAGCCCAATGCAAGAGGATGAACGTAACTTTGATTTACAGATGTTAGCCCAGCATACGCAGTCCATGTTCGAGTTTACTATGCAGTCGAGGAGGCAGAGTCACATGAGGCAAGCTGCGGCTCAACCTTCCAAAGCGTCTGCAGCAGCCATTGTGGCGTCAGGATATCAGGATCGGGTCTTCTGAGACAGGTCGGTACGACTAATTTCTTACGATTATAAACGTGATTGTTAGGAATAGTAAATTCTGACGTCCCTTTTTTTTTTATCGACAAAGGCCCCGTTCAGACGCTGAGGGTAACTGTTGCCTAGTCTAAAAAACTGTTAACGAGAGACTGGTTCACGGCCTAAGTAACCCCGAGGATTAGGCGTAAAAAACCACATGTTAAGTAGGCAACATTGAGGTTAGGTCTGGTTGCACTGAATTTATTAGTTCGCTCAAAGTCTATGCTGACCAGATGGTTACGTCACAGTTACCTATCGTCCTGGTAACCTCTTTTCTTGAAACTAGCCCTAACATAAATGATTTACCAGATTGAGGCCTATGTTTCTTGTTAGTGGACAATACCTCCCTAACATAACCAGTTGTGGGACTTCTCTTATGCTACTTATGATGGAGCAAGGCCTCCCTTGAATTCGTGGAGTTCTTCGACTTTGCCATAGGACTAAAGCGCAAAGCTAAGATGGAGGCTTAAAATGAGAGGCTGACTCGCCTTCCTATCTAAACATTGTCGCAGAGCCTGAGTAGGGACGAACTCATTACAGTTTACGGTGGAATTTCCGCATTCTGGAATCATTCCTTGGGAGCATCGGACGTCTTTTGGCTCCAGACGGGGGTAATTGGAGTCCTAAACGGCTTGGGTTTCAGGGAGGCCTATAGATCATTCTACAGGTTTTCATCCTACAGAGCCTGTGCTGAATCTAAGAATATGTATATGAATATGCATATGAATGTGAATATGATTGTACAAGGCCTGCAGTAGAAATGCCTAGCTACAGGATTCGAAAACGATCCTTGAAGAGCATTGTCGATTCCGAGATATGTATTCGATAGACCTTTCAAGATTTTGAGAAACGTTGACCCATGTAGCGATCTAATCTGGTGATTTATTGTATGTATTTTCATCTTCTCCCCCGTTTGACGCTTGAGATGTACTTTCAGATACATGTGGAGATTTTTTAACCTAATAAAGTCTTGCGAAAGAACAATGGCTATCTCACTTGATATGACACATTATTCGCTCCCCATCTTTCTGAAAAAAATGCATGCACTTAGCTCATTCCACAAAAGTGATTTGGATGTGAGTATTCAATTTTAATTATACACTACATGTGGCTCAGGTCT